>JANIJH010000203.1:46500-68344 GCA_024520975.1 Erythroxylum areolatum
AAAACAGAACTTGTTTATATCAAAACTAAACATGTATCAGAATACAAAATATGTTAGCCTATTAATCCTTTTTAAAGAAGTGGATAATGAGACCAGAACAAAAGATACCATGATTAGTATCTAAAACATAAGAGACTTAAGTCTCTGAAACAGAAGACACATAAGTATCTAAAATCAAAAGACACCAGAGTGCCTGGCACATAAGATACCTTAGTGACTGATTACAGAAGACACCTTAGTTTTTGGTTACAAGAGCAGTTACAGATCCTTCTAAGCAAGCCTATTTACCCACGACTAGGACTTGACAGTTTTAAAACAAACCATTTTAGATTTCAGAATCTTATACAGAAGATGTTGTAAAACATATGTCTTTATTCCCTTTTTTTTCTCAAATTTAACATATACATGCACATCCAAACAAACTTAACATACCTTATGATCATAAATATATGCACTAATGTACCATTAAAAGCCTTATGTATTTACACATTTCATATAATTACACGAATTCCAAATTCACAAGCAATCATAATTAATTTGCATCACATAACTCCTTTGAAACACATTTGTATTCACAAGGATTCATTCTTCCTTGAACACACCATAAATTCCAACATTAAACACATTATTCACTAACCACACATTCCTAAAGTAATTACTTCAATTAACAATCTATAACTAAATGAACTATTACTCAATTAATCTAACATCATTAAGGTTCATTTTCAACCTCAATTAAGTTCAATTAAACCATTACTAAATGCCCTAACCTTATATGTGTCAACAATTGTACAAAACTAAGTTTTTCACCTTCCTAACCCTTTTCCATGACCGTGAGAATATGCTTTATAATTCCCACGATCGTGGGATGAGTGAATCAAAGATTCACTCACCCACAACCTTCAAATTGCTTCCAAAACTTAAGTCCTTCATACACCTTCAACATCCCTTTCACTATAGTTCATCAATTCCACTTCAATTCCACCTTATTCATGCCTCAATTCCACATTAATTTCATGTCCAAACCAATTCGAAAATCATTCATTAAACATCTCACAATCAATGATCTTTCATGCATAAAAAATCTAAAGCAAAAGCTAATAACAACTATTAATTCATTATCAATTCAATACATATTCTATCCATTTCAAACATCATATAATCCATAACAGAACATGCTATCAAGTTTAAAATTCCCTTATACGATTAACTTCAAGTTCCTTCTTCAAAGAACCGAGTAATCCAACCCTTCTTGCAACCAACACACTTCCAAAATCAAAATAGATGTAAGATGATATTAACATTAAAATGATAACAACATAAAAGGTATTATAAAAAAACTTTCTTGATGCAGTAACTTACAAAGATTCCAAGTAAAGATGATCCAAAATCAAGCAAAATTCTAGAAGTTGAGAGGGAGTAAGAGTTTCGGTGGAGAGAGCGCAAGATAGTGAAGAATGAGCAAAGTAGAAATTACTCCAGCAGAAACTTACCTTATCCAATGCTAGGTTTCATTAAATTGCAACAGCATATGTCACTATGCATGTTCTTCATTTGTCCCATATTAGAGCTGCCAAATGTCACCAATATATTGGGCCATTTTTCTCTCACTTATTGTTACCACTTGTCAATTTATTAACTATGCCATTTGTCAATGCATCAACTATGTCAAATGTCACTAACTCATAGGCTTAGTCATTCCAATTTTCATGTACCAACTTATCTTACCACTTGACATTTTTCCTAGTCCAAATGTACATTTTAATATCTCAGTTGTCTAATGGTATCAATTAATTCCAATCCACTAAGTAGGATCCATTAAACCAAAATTCAAGTCATATGTAATTCTCAATCATATGACAATTTTTAACACCTATAATACATGTACTTTCATGAACATGTAACATTCTAAATAAGGTACAATTTGGAGCCTTACAATCTTGCTATAGAAAGGGGTTAAGGAAGAGAAACTAGCTCATGATTGTTGAAAGCTCTCTCTACATCATGTCAAATTTCGCTCAAGCTAAATGATTTATTCACTTCATCAATGTAGTTATTATTATATTCAAGATCTTAATGGGCATAAACGAAATATATATGATTTATGTGTTGATGTTTGAATACTAAGTTTAAAAATTTCCATGTAGTATCAGACAATATTGCGAATACCATACCAGACTTGGTACAGGATTGGATTTTGGTGCGGTATTGTATCGGCATAGGTCAATACCGAGTACCATTTTAGGTAATTTTTTAAATTTATGAAATAGTCCCTAAATTTTTGATAAATTGCAAAATAGTCCACTGTCATATTGTAAAGTTGTACTGTATAGTTTATAAGTTTACATAAACACTTTTCCAAAAATCATAATAATAAATAATAGCCACAATTAATATGAAATAATAATAATTTTCAAATATTTCAGATTTAAATAATAACCACAGTTAATATGAAAAAAAACAATTATCATCATACAAATATAAAATTAAGAACAATAAAAGTATTTAAAATATTACAATTTCATAATATAAAACATAATAATTACATCAAAACATCCAATAAAAAGAAAAATAAATATCCTCAACTCTCAAACTATTACAATTTATGACAAGAGTTCGTAATGAAGAAACAACCAAGTAAAAGTGAAACATGTAACAAAAACATTTACAATTACATTACATATATAGAACCTAACATATACATCAAATATAAGTAAAATTTAAAGAAAAGAAAAAACAAAAACTTGAAACTTCATTCAATCGTCTACGGGAGGATACATGCTATAACTACACTAACCCCAATTATCAATTGGTATGAAATCCTCATCATTGAGAGGAATCTTATGATCATCATCATTCAAATTCAATACACCAATTAACATGTCAATGCTTTCCCAACCAAGATTATCTTCCAAGTCATTCACATCTATCAAATCTGGCTCCTCAATATTATCAATAGAAATTGGATATGTTGAACTAATTGTTCCATTAAGAGTCTTAGTAAACAATAAAATTTAATTATTAGAAAATTATAAGAAAATGCATCAAAATCAATAATGATAATAACAAACATTTTCCAAAGCTTTAAATTGTAACAAATGAATACCAAGTCATTCAATCTCTTGTGCTCTAATCTATTTCTTTTCTAGGAATGGATGAATTCAAATGGGCTCCAGTTCCATTCACAGCCTGTCGCACTCACACATTGACTTAAAATCTGAATTGTAAACCTTTGTAATTCTGAAATGCCACTTTCAAATTGATCCTACCAAGAAACTGTAAGTCGTAAGATAACAAAAGTAGCGTTACAAACAAAATAAAGTATTAATTAATTTTCAAAAAATAAGAAAAAGGAAACAACTAATATATCTGGAGAAAGTTTTGCTCTTTTTCGAATAACAATCGACAATCCAAAATCTTTAGAAAATCTCTTATAAAGCTCAATTTGTGAGCGTAAAAGATCTTGCATCATTTCTTAGCTAACAATTGTTGTAATAGTGAATAACATTCCTCCACTCACTTTAGCTTTCTTTGTAAAATCCGGTCTGAAATATACACTAGGATTCAAAAATGCCCCAACTACAAACAACGGAGAAAAAAGTTGCCTTTCCCATCTCTCATTGATGATTGCAAGGTACGTTGCATATAAAGAAGGCTTATGTTTCAAATTGACCTTAATTGCTTCCTTCGCCCTTTCCACGACATTAAAAAAAACCATTGTTGGCTTTTCTTTACTATCAACCAATCGAAGCACCGTCATCAAAGGCTCACAAATTCAAAAAACAAATTTACATTGACACTAAAATTCTCTATCTTCTAGTATAATATTGGAAACCTACAATTCAGCATTTGACCTAGCATGCTAAGATACAATCCACTTATCACTTGCAAACATTTGTTTTAACTTTTTTCTTCATCGAATCAAAAGACTGAAGTGATAAAATTTTCTTTTTGCAAATCTTGTCACACTAGGACGACACAAATTCCTACCATTAGTAAATTCCTTTCTTATTAAATTCAACACCCATGCACGATTATATTATAGATGAACTTAGTCACCTTTTAGCTTTCTGCATAGTATCATCAATAATGGGAAAATACCTAGGACCTGCTATGTTCTCCAGTATTAGGTCAATGCAATGTGCAGTACAAGAAGTCCAAAAAATATATCCCTATTCTGTAACCTTCTTCCTGCCGTTTTATAAGCTGAATCTTTGTCAGTAATGAATTGAACAATATTTTCTAGCCTCACTTCATTCACAACTTCATCAAATATCTCAAATAAAGTACCAATATCTCTGATCCATTGTTATAATAAACCAAAAAAATTAATAATAGGCTCTTGTCTTCTATTTGCCCAACTATCACACATGATTGAACACTCATAAGTATCCCAATTCATTCTTCTTTTAGCGAAATAATTTATAATTTCAGTAACTAAGCAACTCAAAATTTTACCTCTTAAGTCATCAATCGAAGGAGCTTTGTATCCCGGACCATAAGAGGTTTTTGCATCCACCATTAGTTAATAATAATAAGACTGAGAAGCATTGAATGATGAAACTGTATCATACCACCATCTAGCTATTGCCATATTGACATTGTGAACCACATCTCTTGATTGCATTGCACTATAAATTGAAGGTTGGGATTCAGGAGTTGTTCGTGGTGCAAAAAAACTACTCACCTACGTTCTTCTTTTCTTCACATCAGGTCCAAGTGTAACATTCACTTCTTCCTGGGCCTGGGATGGAACACTTCCACTACCACCTTCAACATTTCCACAATCACCATAAAAACTAGCAAATGAACTTCCACTACCAATTTCAAAATTAAACCTTTCCTTTCTATCTTTCTCATATTGATATTCTTCAAGCAATGTTTTCATTTGTCACTTCACATTATGACTTACTTTTTTACAGGGTTCTACATCTCCTTCAACCCCAACTAAATGCTTCTTCAATCGGGTGATTCCTTTACCTTTTAAATGTTTGTTACAAAATAAGCAAATTGTATAGTTCTTTATACCCGAGACTAATGCAGCATGACCCCAAGCTGGATTGTTATATCTTCCTGAAGCAGTTGGATCATAAGTACTTAAAATTCATTCCATTAATTAGTAACAATAAATGAAGACATATATCAAAATCATACACATTAATTTCATTCGAAACAATCCAATTTTATCTAACAAAATTCATCAATAAGTCAAAACCAACCATTTAAGTTTTCAACATACATAATTACACAATATATAGGTCCATCATATGTAATATAACTCATTTTATATGATTACCTCCCTTGATGAACATTTATAAATATATAACACTTACCAGCAAGACTTTACAAGTTATAAAAGGAAATTAGTTCTATCACATATGATTGAAGTAACAAGATATATTAGCTTATGATTAAACTGCATGCATGGTAGGTTGAATGTTAAACTTCACCAAACTTTAATGAGATACAATTCAACGTAGAAATACATATCAATTTCTCATGACAATGAAAGAACTGATAGATGCATGATTTTTCAATTGATAACATTAAGTTCTGCCTAATCCACAAGCCTATGACATTGACTCAATCACTTTAATGACATTTTATAGAAGCTCAAGTTTAGTATCAGCAATTAGAAAAAAAAACCAATGGAGCTTGACTATATTCTAAGGTATTGAATTTATTTAGATTTCATTTTAATAAAGAAGTTGAGATATCCTATATAATATATACAAGTAACAAGGAGTTTAGTTTATTAAAAGATAGCATATAAATTGTAAGATATCCTTTTCTAGAAGTGAAAGAATGCAACTATTATTTCTTATAATTTACAATAGTCCTCTAAGGAAAAGACAAATTGAATGTCAAAACTTAAAACACTTCTTTAGGCCAATGCTTTAAATTTAATATTTGAAATTGAGGAAAATTATTGTCAATTGTTTATCTTATTAATTCTTTATTAAAGAAGATGTAGGAAATTTTAGTCAAGTTTCATTAACATAGAAAGAAGAAGAAATTATCAAAGTGTGTTCATTTTAATTATATAAATTTCTAAAATCTAATACATGCATGGATTGGAAAGAAAATATTCATAATTACTCTTCCAATGCCTAAAAGCCATGTTTCTTTTGTATGATGAATTGATGATAGTTTATGATTATTTACAAGTTACAAATGCAAATGGTATGGTATGCTTAAAATTAAAAATCTCAATTCATGCATAGCCAAATGAACCAAATCATGATTCATAACCAAGATCATCAACTCCATTCAAAATATCCAATTCCATTAAAATTAAAAGTTAAAACCATGCATCAATCTTCATTCAAATTTCCAACCCAACAAAATCACAAATCCACAAAATTTATCTTCTACTTCTAACTTCCAACAATTCAGTTTCAGTCAACTCATTCACAACGTCAATCTTCATAAATGCAATTAAGTAAAAGAATTTAAAAACACACCCAAAAATTTCTCAACGTATATGGGGATTTGGAATTTTGGGTCGGGTTTAAATCTGGATCTTTTCTAGATCCAGCGACTATCAATTCCAAAAGCGATGGTGGCAGGCAGCGGTTGACGGTGGAGAGTGGACGATGGTGGAGAGTGGACGGTGGTGGGACGTACTATGGAGGCTAAAAATGGTTGGGTTGTGTGTGGTAACGGTAAGTCCGTGAGTGGCAACGCATGAAGACTGGAGAGGGGGGCGTGCGATGGTGGCATGGAGGAAGAGGAAATGGTTGTCACTATCCAGAGAGAGCCATTAGAGAGGAGAACGAGAACGAGAGAGAGATTGGAAAGTGAGAGATGAAGAATGAGAGAGAAGCAAAGCAGACGGGTCAGGGGGTCGGGGGGTTTTAAGAAAAGATTCAATTTTACAAATAAGTTCCTAGGGTTTTCAGACCTTATGGTACCAACCGATACCAGTGCCAGTGAAAACCCCGGTATCAGCTGGTACCCACGACCAGCCAATACGGAACAGTACTCATCACATTAGTATCAGAGCCTTAAATTTTGAATAGATAATGATCCTTAGATTATTGATTTAATGATTGTTTCAATTATTATTTTAGGTTTTTATATAAAGAATAATTTTTCTCTTAAAAAATTGTGGTTTTCGTTTGCGAGCTCTACCTCGCTCCCCATTTTCATCTCCAGAAACAATATAAACAGCCATTAGAAGTTGGTATCTATTGTCAATTTAGTCTTTCTTTATATGGGCCAAGGATTCCTAAGATCACTAATGCATTTTGAATCTCTAATAGTTTTGAAACCTTTTCTATATGTCATCATAATCCATGAAGAAAAATCGTGTGAATGACAAAAGAATGGATGTTGGACATCTTTTCAATTCTACATGGAAAATTACACTTTTGGTCCATGAAGTTTTAATCATGGATAAATTAATTTTAATGTTTTGATTTTTTACACTTTGGTTATATTAATGATATTTTTGACCTATAATTAAAATTTTAATTTTAATTTTATCTTATGGATTATTTATTATTATTATTATTATTATTATTATTATTATTATTATTATTATTATTATTATATGATAGTATGATTAAATTAATTTGTTCATCACTAAAGTGGCCAAAATAATTTTCAATGTGTGGTCACATAATTTATGTATTTTATGAAATGCTATTATGAAAAAAAATAGTTAATAGAAATTAAGGACTTTACCCAAAGGTAAATCAATGTTCTATAACTAATAAATATAAAGGAAAATTTTGATATACACTAGTCACATATATATAATTATCCAAAGATGCTATATGTATTTGATGAAATTTATTTAATTTTCTTATAAAGTTAAATGTGTTCTAATAATAGTGATGATATGTATTGTTGTGTTTACCCAAAGGAAACTTGCAATATATTGAATGTATGTGCTTCTTGCTTGAATCTACTAATTATTGAGCTTTTAAATATTTGCAGTTATTAGCCTTTGCTCTCAAGCTTCATTTGTTACCTTATTCACTAGTGTGAATTTTTCTTAATGAGCAAACAAGATACTTTTTATTTAGGTTCTTTGCATCTTGACTTGGCGCTATTAGAGGATAAGCCTGCTAACCTTAATGATACTACTACAAAGGATGAAAAGGCGCACCATAAGGCATGGGCAAGGTCTAGTAGGTTATGTTTGAATTTTATGCAAATAACAATAGCCAGAAACATTAAGTCTACTCTTCCTAGCAATGAAAATCAAAATACTAAAGATTTTCTTAACCTTTTGGAAAATAAGTTTCATTTTGTTGATAAGGCACTTATAGGGACACTTATGGTTGAACTCACCACCATGAAGTTTGATGGGTCAAAGAGTATGCAGCAACATATCCTTGATATGACTAACATTGCAGCAAGATTTAAGACACTGGGTATGACTGTGGAAGACTCCTTCTTAGTACAATTTATCATGAACTCACTTCCTACTGAATTTGGACCATTTCATATCAATTATAACACATTAAAGGATAAATGGATTATTGATGAAATCTTCAGTAAGCTTATTCAAGAGGAAATGAGATTAAAGAAACAAGAAATTCATTATATTAACCTAGTTTGTCAAGGAACTAGAAAGAAACTCAAACCAAAGGCCAAGAATTTTAATAAGAAAGAACATATTAAAGTTCCACAGCTTATTAATGGTGAAAGGAAGGGACTAAAGCATTATGTTTTTGTATGCTTTGAATCAAACTTATCTGAAGTTTCTTCTAATACTTGGTGGTTCAAGTCTGGTTCCACTACTTATATTTCCAATATTATATGTGGATTCCTTACAATCCAAACCATAAGCTCAACTGGTAACTTTCTATTTATGGGAAACCGAATGAAGATCTCAATTGAAGGTGTAGGGACTTACAGACTGACATTAGATACTGGGCATCACTTAGATCTAATGAACACTCTCTATGTACCTTCAATTTCTAGAAATTTAATTTCTATTTCTGGACTTGATGCTAGTGGATATATCTTTAAAGGTGGACAAGGTTGTTTTAGTTTGTATAAGAATAATTCCTTTATTATTTATGGAATGCTTATGGATGGTTTATATAAATCGAAACTTGAGTATGTCTTTTCTGAATCCCTATTTATTGTTAATCATAATGTTGGAATGAAACATAATTTGGCGAATGAACATTCTAATTACTTATGGCATAAACATTTGAGTCATATACCAAAGAAAGCTTAGAAAGATTAGTAAAGAATGAGATTCTACCAAATCTAGACTTTATCGATCTTGGCTTATGTGTGGAAAATATTAAGGGTAAGCAAACCAAACATAGCAAGAAAGCAGCCATGAGAAGCAATCAGCTTCTTGAAATAATATACATCAACATTTATGGATATTTTGACACTGCGCCCTTTAATGGAAAAAAGTACGTAATCACCTTTATAGATAATTTTTCACGATATAGATATCTATTTATTGCATGAAAAATCTTAAGCTGTAAATACCCTTGAGATGATTGTAAACGAGTGTAAAAGGCAATTAGACAGAAAAGTGAAAATTATAAGATCTGATAGAGGTGGTGAGTATTATGAAAAGTATCATGAATCTGGACAGTTTCCTCATCTATTTGCTAAGTTCCTCAAAAGTTATGATATATGTGCACAGTATACTATGTCAAGCACACCGTAATAAAATAGTATGGCAGAAAGGCAAAATAAAAAATTAATGGATATGGTTAAAACTATAATAAGTAGATCCTCTTTAACTAAAATCTTGTGTATGTATGCACTTAGAATTGCTACATATCTGTTAAATAGGGTTCCTAGTAAAGTAGTTCATAAACTCCTTTCGAGTTATGGACTGAAAGGAAACCTAGTTTAAGACACCTGCATATTTAGGGTTGTCTAGTATAAGCATAAATTTATAATCCATATGAAAGAAAATTGGATGCCCGAATAGTTAGTGGTTACTTTATTAGTTACCTAGAGAAATACAAAGGGTACAGGTTTTACTATTCGAACCACAGTTCTAGAATTGTTAAAACAACCAATGCCAAATTCATAAAGAATGGTGAGGTTACTGGGAGTGTTGAGAATCAAGTTGTGGACATTAATGGAATAAGGTTTGATGTTCCATCACCTATAATTGTTTTTAAATCCATAACCACAAAAAATTTTGTTCCCATTTTGGAAGATCAAAATAATCAATAACAAAATTTAGATAATGAAGACCATATCAAAAACCTAAGTTACTACCAGCTCATCCAAATCAAACAGTTGGTATAGCTTTAAATAAACCTGTAAGGATTAGAAAGTTGGCTATTTCTAATGATTATATGGTTTATTTGCAAGAGTCAAAATTTAATTATGACATTGATAATGATCCTGTTCTGTTTTCACAAGTCATAGGTAGTGATAAATCTAAAAGATGGATTAATCCTATGAAAGAAAAGTTGAAATCAATGGCTCAAAACAATGTCTGAGATCTTATAGACTTGCCAGAATGTTTGAAATAAGTTGGCTATAAATGGGTGTTTAAAACCAAACATGACTCAAATAGCAATATTGAAAGATATAAAGCTAGACTTGTTGCCAAAAGTTACACTAAGAAAGATGGCATTGATTATAAGGAGAATTTTTCACCTGCCTTAAAAAAAGATTCATTGAGAATAATTTTAACATTAGTGGCTCAATTTGATTTAGAGCTACATTAGATGGATGTGACAAAAAAACTTTTTCTGAATGAGGATATTGACGAGAAAGTTTATATGGATCAAATTGAAGGTTTTTTCATTGAAGGTAAAGAAAGTATGGTATGTAAATTGAAGAAGTAAAATATATGGACTTAAACAAGCTTCCAGAAAATGGTATGTTAAGTTCAATAATATCATTACTTTTATCGATTTTACGAAAATCACTATTGAACGATGTATTTATCGAAAGATCAGTGGAGTAAGTTTATATTTATAGTTTTGTATGTTGATAACATTTACTAATGACTTGGGTTTGTTGCATAAGACTAAAGAATATTTTTCTAAGAATGAAAGATATGGGAGAGGCATCCAATATGATTGGAAGTTCAATATTATGTAAGAGATCGGATGGTTTATTAGAATTTTCTTAAAAAGCCAATATTGAGAAAAATCTTGAGAAATTTAACATAAGCAAGTGCTCAGTAGGTGTAGTCCCTATTCAAAAGGGAGATAAGTTTATTCTTATACAATTTCCAAAGAATGATATGGAACATAAGGAAATGGAAACAATTTCATATGCTTTTGTTGTGGGTAATTTGATGTACCTACAAACTTGTACTAGACTCAACATCAGTTTTACAATAAGGGATGCTAGGCAGATATCAAAGCAATCTTGGTATTGATCATTGTAAGGTTGCAAAAAAAGTGTTAAGATGCCTTCAAGGAATAAAGGATTACATGCTCACTTATTAGAGGTTTGATCATTTAAAAGTGATTAGATATTCAGATTCAGATTTTACTAGGTGTGTTGATAGTAAAAAGTCAATGTTTGACTATTTGTTCCTATTAGTTAAATGGGCAATCTCATGGAAAAGTGTCAAACACTCTATCATTGCTTCATCCACTATGGAAGCAGGATTTGTAGCTTGTTATGAGGCTACAATTCATGCATTATAATTGTAGAACTTTATTTTAGGGCTTAGGGTTATCGACACAATTAGTAAGCCACTTAAAATTTATTGTGATAATTCTACAATAGTTTTCTTCTTTATAAATGGAAAATACTCTAAAGACACAAAACACATGGAATTAAAGTATTTTGTAGTTAAAGAGGAGATTTAGAAACAAAGAGTGTATATAGAACATATTAGGACAAATCTCATAGTTGCAGATTCTCTAAGTAAAGGGTTACAACTAAAGACATTCAAAGAACTTGTGCTTAGGATGGGTCTTGGTTGTGTTGATTATTGATAATAATGTTTGATGATGATGTTTTAACACTTTTGAGTTCAATAATAATGTGTTTTTGAATTTTATATTTCTTATTCATTACATTTCTGTATACATGATTGTTTGAATAAGAAATCTGTATATATTTTTCATAACAAATATGTGAACTGTATGTTGTTTATATGCAACTTATGAACTTAATCATAATAAGTTCTTAATGTAGTGGCATATGGAAGGAAGTATATGGCTATACTGTGTATGACCGTCATAACCCACATTATGTGATTTATTTTGTTGAGGTATTTATGATATTAACGGTTTATAAGATTTAATTTTTGTTGCTAGCCTTATGTGTTATACTATTAATGTAATGATGAAACATCCGGCCAAGTGGGAGATTGTAAGAAATATGGCCTAATGTTATAACTCATATTTTCTGTAGGCCTATATTAAATTTAGTTTATGGTTTTTTAATTTAATTGTGTATTAAATCTTGACCATTAATTTAGTATTTGATGGGCGTACAAGATTTAATTTTAACAGGTATATAAATTAGTCATCTCTCCACCCTAATTAAGAAGGCAAAGAAAATAAAATACAGAACTAACATATTTGACTATCCATCAAGCTATCTACTACAAAAAGAGAGTTAAGGGAGAGAAACTAGTTCGTGGTTATTGAAAGGTCTCTCTACATTATGTCAAATTCTGCTTAAGGAAAGTGATTTATTCGCTTCATCTAAGTGGTTATTATTGTATTCAAGATCTTAATGGACATTGATAAGTTGATATTTTTGTGCTAACTTTGGATATAAATCTATTTAATGTGTTGAAATTTTTATTTAAAATTAATGAACTTGTTTCTTAATTATTCTCAGATGGTTTTCAACATATGGGAGATGAATTTGAATGAAAAAGATGCAAGGAAAGTAAAGACAGTTTGAATTCCTAGCTGGTAGAAAAGTTTTTGACTAAGCGTGGGCACGTGCAAAGGAAAATTTTATCTGCAAAGTCTGATTTGAATACAGATTCGATACACTTAAGATTTTTATTATTTAGGGAATCAAGTTATAGTCTTTTAGGTGGGGATCTGCTGCCTGATTTTGTGGGGAGTGTATCTGATAAAGATAATGATAAGAGGGAAGAGAGGACACTTGGAGTTGCATCTTCTTTACATTTTTACTAGTTTTTTTCTTATTTTGCCTAGATTTTTGTATTTTTCAGAAAAAGACCAGATATGGAGACGATGTGTTTTGCTATTCTTTTGATGCGTTTTACCTCTGTTATAAGTAGCTAAATTCTTCTTCTTGGTTGAAGAGAACCACGTTATCATCTAATTTGTGTGAGATTTTCTTAATAAAATTTCATTGATGAACATTAAGTATCTTCCGTATTGCTTTTTATGATTGAATTAATTGATCTCTAGAGTACGTAATTAGGAATTGATTGATTTAATTTACAGCCAGATGGGTAGGATTTGATGTTTAGTTTAGCTAGTCCAAAGTGGCAATTAGGATTACCATCTTTATGTTAGAGATTGGAAATTCTAAGAAAGATACTTATCCAGATTAAATACATATTGTATGTGTATTGTCTTCCTCTTTGGTTCTCTTGGTTCTCAAAGTTATTAATCAATCAAACTTAAGATTGTATCTTGGTTGTTAGTTAACAAAAGTGATTAGAATACATTTTTCTATTCATTTAATCTTAAGAAAGAACATTACCCAATGAATATTGTTAATGGATTTAATTTTATATCGATGATCTATATTAGTTTGATAACGTAGGTGACCCGAAACTAAGGTTTGTTATTAATTTTCCAGATCTGAATATTTTCTCTTATTTTAAATTTTTTTCATTTTTAATTTCTTTAAATCAACATTAATTTAAACCACCCCAATTTGTTTTAGTTTTCAACTCGTATAATATTTACCAATAGATTCCTCATGGGAACGATCCCTACTTTCCATTACTATATTAATTTGTGTTGCTGGAAGTTAGTTCCTTTTTATATTTAGTTGCAGGTCACAACATTACCAAATTTTGGCATCGTTGTTGGGAAATTCTTGACGATATATGTATGTTACACAGGGAGACAAGACAACTCAATTGCTATTTGATTCAGAGATTGAACAGACAGCCAAGAGGTTACAGAAGCAAACAAAATAGAGACAACAAGTGCAGAAGATGGAAAGAATGGCTGTGAATCACACTCTTCGTGAACTAGCTGCCCCTACGAATGCTCAATAGTCCTATTGCATCAATTTTTTTAATTTTAGGGGCCAACAACACCTTTGAACTGAAGTCAGGGTTGATTCATTTATTACCAATTTTCTGAGATCTACCAAGAGAGGATCCTTAGAAGCATTTGAAGGAATTTGATGTGGTTTGTATAAGTATGAAGCCAACGAATGTGACTGAGGAGCAAATCAAACCATTTAATGAGCAAATTTACAAATGCCCTTTTAATTATCTTCTTTAATGAGCAAATTAATACTTGGAAAGTGTGAATTCCACCTAAGTTAAAAATGATTATTTGCATATGCCAAGCTTTTCTCAAGTCTTTGTTTAGTCGTCAAATTGGGAAAAGTTGGCCTTTTTATAGTATTTTTCTACAGCATCTCAGCTTCATATTCCTTTAGTACTCTACTTCCATATTTCAACAAAAATATAAATAAACTAGTTTAGCTAATCATGTTCATCGAACACAAGTACTTGTGCAAAGTGTTGTAAGTAGGCCTAAGAGAGCATGTATTCTTCAATGGAGACTCAGAGTAAAGACTATAATTGTAATGAAAATATAGATATGGGTGTGCTTTCTTATCTCTCCTTAGCTTATATCTTTTTGTTGTTGTTTCTCTATATTAGGAAATTGGGTTGAGATCTGATCCCAACCACAGCGGAATAATCACGAAACTTTTTCGTGACTTTTGATTTTCCAAAAACCAAGATCTATTTAATTCTATAAAATGATTAACACAAATCATAATAAAGCGAAAATGTAATTCGTACCTTATTCTAAAACTTGATCTTTCTCTTGTTGTATCCCTCGAATCGTTTCCAAAACTGATCCGTCTCAACCACCATAGCTGTACAAATATTCGACCTCTAACGGTATCCACAGAACAGGTTGAGTGAACTCTATAACTCTTACAAAGAAGGTTAAGCAAGAAGTGCAAGCTCCATAGAGCTTAAGCCTATTTATAATAAACTTTTGACGGTTTAGTAATTTAATTGAAATTATATTCTAATTTCAATTAAACTTTAATTAAAATTACAAATAATTATAATTAAATACCAATTATGCCCTTATAAGATTCAATATCTCATATTGATCCTTATTTATTAAATATCTTATATTTATTCATAAAGCTTCTCAAACTTTACATTCAATTCCAACTTAATTAAATTAACTTTGCTCTGTTCAACCCATTCTATATGTGAGACCTATTAGGTTCCCATATATTTTGGCAATGATTATAAAATCTAATTTTAATTTATAATTAAGTTAGATAAATTGAAACTCCTTTTAATTTATCTTTAATTCTCCAATTAGATAATTTATAATCATAGATCAAGATTGGCATCTAGCAATACATCATAACCACCCAAATATTTAGGAATGTCAAAGTAGTTTTGACTAACCTTTTCGTGCATAATTTTTTTTATATAATTCAATCCTTTCATCATACAATGATCCGATTAGACATAGAGTAAGGAGTTATGTCTACTCTATTTTTGAGTCTAATCATATTAGTTCTTTGTCATTAGCTATCGATTCAATTAATGACATTTGTAGACTATTTATAAAACATCATTTCACCTTGGCCAAGGATTTCTTGAATTAATACTAATCGAGAACAACGAAACATTCTCCCTAATTCCTTTAGGGTGATGAATCCTATCTTGATAGCTCAACTATCTCCATATAGTTTATGCTACATCTAATGGCTACCGATTAAATGACCTATGATTAAATAGATCATAAGCAGTATCAAAATATAGCAATCCCTATACAAGATAATTTTGATGACCTCAAGTGAAAGGATTACATATACAATCATCACAATAAGAATTCCATAGACATACAAGTAATGTTCCAAATGGATTTATCATATCGGGTCTGTTCGATAAACTTGTTCTCTAGCAAGCACCTATATGTTTGTATAAGTATCTCTATACTTTAGCTTATAAGATCGACTACTTCCTTCATAAGGAAAAACAAAAACGTGTACTAGTCTTTTAACGTTCTATTAATGTCCAAACTTAATAGAACAATGACTAGGAACATTTAGGAATAATACAATATGAATCTTATAATTATAATCTCATTATAATTTTGTTTACAATATACAATTATCGTATGGACTTTATCATATACATCCAAACATGTACAAGATAAAGAATACCTTTAAATAATTTGTCACTAAACTATAACCAAATCGATTAGCTATAGGGTATAAACCAACACTCCATTACTAAAAGCTTCATGTGTTTCAATTTCTTCAGGAATAATAAGAACCAAAAGACACCTACCTCCTCCTCATTACTCTCTCAGGATAAAACAATTTTCTTTATTGGCTGAAAAAAATGGTAGAAATATGAATCTTTCGCTTTTGAAGCTGGAGGTTATAAATGGTATGTCCTCTACCTCTTATTTACTCTACTTTTCATGTTTATATTTACTTCCTCACTGTGTATATTTTGATTCCTAAGTGTGAAAGATTGAATACCATTATAGGAGGTTGTGGATCTACCCAAAAGGAAACACAAGTTCTCTTGCAAATGGGAAGGATCATCATTCCCTTTACTTGGCTAAACAAGATACCAACTCTCTTCCCCAAGGATTGGAGGTTAAGGTTGACATTAGATTGTTTGTCTATAATCAGATAGAAGACAAGTACTTGGTTGTCCAAGGTATGGCTTATAATTAAATAGAATCAATATATGTAATTTCTAAAGTAAAAAGTCTCTAGTTGTTTTAGCGATACACATGTCTTCTTTATGTACAAATTTCATGTTCATGAATTACTATAGATTACTAATTATAATATTGTTTATAGATTGGATAACTAAACAATTTCATGAGATGAAATCTATGTGGGGTTTCAATCGATTTCTTTTAAGATGAAATCTGTGTGGGGCTTTGATCGATTTCTTCCTCTCAAAACTTTCAATGATGCTTATAATGGCTACCTTGTGGATGACACTTGTGTTTTTGGGGTTGAAGTTTTTGTGATTCAACCATCAGGTATATATGAATCTATGTGCACTGTCAAGAATCCTGGTAATGGTTCTTTTATTTGGAAGATTCCGAATTTCTTAAAATTGGATGGCAAGACTCTCTTCTCTTCTCTGAACAATTTGTTTCAGAAAAACAAAAATGGTACATATTAATCATCATTGGTTTAAATTAAATATTTTTTGGTAACGATTTATTTGATTTTTTATTTTTAATTATTAGTATTTTATTATTTTAAGAAGTATATGTCTATTTTACATATATATGTGTATGTATATATATTCTTTCTTTCTTTTTCTATATACTAGTTAGAGATAAGGTTGGGTATTATTAGACTTTTCAAACCTTGCTTATCAGCAGGACTTTCACTAGGTTGTTATTATTGTTGTTTATTAATCAGTATTGTTTGTGATAACAAATTATAAAGTATCAAATATTATTATATATTTTACTTTAATTTCTAATTTTTCAAATTTTCAATTAATTATAAAATGTCAAATATTATTACATTTTTTCATTTTAATGTCTAATTTAGACAATTCAATTTAATAAAGTACTCAAATTCATTTTAATAAATTATCTACATTAACATCTGTGGAGCCCTCACCCAGATTAATCAACTTTTACCAAAGCACAACCAATGTAGCATGATGACTCACAATTTCTTCATCACTGACATACTCACTTTCATATTCGTCTTCACTCCAAGTGCTAGTATAAGACTTTCTTTTTCTCCTTTTAAGAGTATTAGCACATTCCACTTGAACATGCTGGGAACCATGACATTCATGATATTGTATCTTCTTTTCAACTTTTTAAGTTTTCGCTTGTTATTTAAGGTTATAGCTTGATGAACTCCCACCATTTTACCTTAACTCAAATCTATCTTGCTTCACCTTCTTTAACCACTTTTCGAAATTTCTTATTAGCACCACCAGATCTTCATTTTCATCGAAATCATCTCACGAATCATGCCCATGTTTAGCAACTTTGTCTTATAGCACTAATCCTTCATTCTTCTCACACTTATCTCTCAATAGGTTCATCTCGAAGTTTGTGAGAATTCCAATTATCTTATCCAAAGATAACTCATTAATTTTATGAGCTTCTTTAATAGCTGCAATCTTTGGTATGAATCTAAAAGGCAACAATCTCACAGTTTTCTCGACAAATTTCAAATTTGAGTACTTCTTACCAAGTTGATGTGCTTGATTGGTGATATCACGCAGCCGCTCATAAAAGTCTCTAATAGTTTCACTTTCCTACATCTTAAGCTCTTTATACCCAACATTTGAAGTTTTGATGCTCTCATCGATTGTGATCCTTCATGTATAGTTTGTGAAGTATCCCAAACGTCTTTTATTGATTCACACGCTGATATCAAACTAAAATGTACTTCATTTCAACATAAAAAATTGCACATATTGATAGAGAGTTACCAAGCGCTCCATCTTCTTCAACCTTTGTCCGTTCAGATGGATCTTTAGGTATCGCTTCATTCTTTTCATCAGTAGTCCTAGAATGAGTTCAACCTTTCAATACAAAAGTTTAGGCTTTAGTCCTTTGTGCTTGAATAAACACTTTCATTATTAATTTTCAAGTTAGATAGTTAGAACCATCAAATAAAGGTGACCTGATGATTAACAAGATAGTGGAATCCTATACCAAGTTAACTTCTTATCATAAAAGATATACCTAATATATCAAAATACAAATAATGCCCAAAATAAGATATCTTAAAAAAGGATAATAAGCGTTGAGCAAGACAAAGAAAACAATCCTATTTTGAGAAAGGATTCTGGGTTGACACCATTTAAAATCACTTTAAGTATACAGTGAAGAAAAAATGGCACCCTCCTTACTTTATTAGAAGCATGATAATAAATAGAAAAAAGAAATTCCTACAAGGGAAAGATGAATGGGATGCAATGTTATATTTGGAGTTATGGAAAGATTTACCTAGTAGTTCATTCTTACAGTAGTACTATGCTAGTCCTAGGTATAATTATTAAAAATTTCACAGGTTGAGTGCTAGAATAATGGGTAGTTTTTTGTTAGCTGAAGATCATGCTACATACAGTGAACTTGAAGATCTGCCTTAAGAATAATCCCCTAAGAGAGATTATTTGGATTTAACATTTAATCTCCAATTCAATTGGCAGTTGTACATTAGTTCATTCCAACATTGGCTTATTGGTTTTACCTAACAGGTTATTATGTTTGAGTAGGGGAGATATGGCTTTTTTTTTCAATTTTCATCCAGAGAATATGTAATGAGGGGTGTGTTAGTGTATCCTTGAACATGCACTGTGATCTTGTCAACCTATTCCTGGTTGTGGATGTAACTTTATGGAATGTGAATCACAAGTTGTCATTTGTGTTGCTAAGTTGATAATTCTTCTTTTCTGAAACTTGTAGATATAGGATTGGTTGTGACTTGCCTAGGGAAGTATATAGTTGCATTAGATAGTGATGCTTGGGGATTTGACGGGTATGGAAGTATTTATTCTTTTCACTCTCACTTTTCTCTTTGATTCTTCCAATCCAAAAACATGGTCGTCTTTGCATCCCTTACATATTATGTGCTTCACTTTTCGGTATTGATAACATAATGCAACTTATAACATGACCTTACTGTCCATGCACTTGCCTTTGCTTTGTTCCTTTTTGTTTACCTTACTCAATTATTTTTTATCTACTTCATAAATTGAACGGTGATTCAAATTTCTAATTTCAGTTGTAAAAGGTAAACACCATATGGGAGGATCATCTAAAGATAGTGGAGATCTTTACGGGATATATATGTATCATTCTTAGATAGATGTAATCACTTATCTTATTAGTTGTGATTTAGATAAATCATATCAGACATAGTCCTATTTAGATAAGGATGTCATCTTATTGGATAACGCGATATAATCTGATTAGGATAAGATGTGATCGAGCTAATTGAGTTTAGTTAGGATTCTGACTTAGCTATCAAGCCAGAGGTGCCTATAAATAGCTCATTTGAGGCTTGTTCTACACATGAGATAGAGAGTGTAGCCACAACGCCTAAAAAGTGAGGCAAAATAGAGAGATGGAAAAGAGGGTTAGATTGTCATCCTTATTTGATTGTTTTGGGATTGGTTTGAGGGTGTTAGTGTCTTTATTTTCTATATTTTTATGTATTAATTTTCTTTATTCTTGAGGTTTGAAGTTGTACTTAATGGAAATTAATCTTTTTTTATGTCAAGGTGTATTTTGGAGCCAAATAGAAAGAACCGCAACAATTTTGGCATAAAAAGAGCTGAACTAAATGTTGACCCTAATTAGACGTGGCATCGTGCAGCAAATTAAACAAGCAAGCAGCAACCAAGGAGGCTAGGAATAAAGGTGGGACATTTTTATTGTCCAATCAATTATTTGAATCAGCTGGTGCTGGCATTTTAATTGAAGAACCGTGACCATGAAGAGGATTTAAAGACAATTAGATATGGGAGCAAATTAAAACCAATAGGCAGCAAGCACGTGGGACTAGCAATGAGCTGTAAGTCACGCAACAAATGAAATTAAGGAGACATTCACATAGGTGACGCTGAAAGGAGGATAAAATCAAGATAAAGCAACTGAGGTTTTAAAGGGACATAGGCGTGACCCAAGGCAGCTAAGAGGGACCCAGTGGCAATATAAATGAGTAGCTAAAGAAGTGTGCTGCGTTGAAAATCAAGTGGAGAGCAACAGAGAAGAGCCAAGAGGATTTAAATGAAGATGACCTTTAATTGTCTTATCAAGGAATAGTGGACGCTGGAGTAACAAGGCAATGAATCAAAGGAGTTGTTAAAATCAATTAAAGGAGCAAATAGTAACGTGACAGCACAAAAGGTAGACATTTGGAAGGGTTGGATGGTTTGGTGCGTGATTGAGCCTTTATTTGTCTAATCAAGTAATAAAGGAGGGGCTGAAGAATTTAAAACAATCAAAACGCAACAAGCGTGGCTGCAGGAGGGTTTCAAGAGTAGGAAAATTTTAATTGTCAAATCATAAACAATAGAGGGACATTAGAGAAACATTGGAGCATGCAACACACAATCAATAGGAGAAGCCAAAACGTTGACGTTAAAGATGAAAGTGAGGGCTGACGTGGAATTAAAGGAGGAGGTTTTTAATTGAAGAAAAGCACGCAATAGTGGAGGACAGTAGACAAGGGAAGGAGGCGGCGCAGCAGGGGACAAGCAATAAAATCAACAACAGCGGCGTTGGATGACCCAGCGTTTGAAGCGCAAAATCAAGCAGGCGGACAAAATATAGAAGAGTGAGTCGGCGGGCGTGAACAAGAAGAGAGAATCACGCACAGTAGAGTAGACGAAAATAGGAGGGCGGCGTTAGAATAAAAATCAGTAAAAGATATATAGGCAGCGGCAGAACGTGGGAGTGCTCTTAATAGATAAAATCACGCACAGTGAAGAACAAAAGAGAAACGACGCAATGTTGATGAAGGAGGCTACAGTAGAGCAATCAACAGAAGACAAATAAATTGACAGGAGTCACGCTATTCGGCAGCACACAAGGAGGGTCCCATGAATTAACTACTAGTGGAATAAATCAACAAAGAGAGGCTGTGAGGCAAGGCACGCAAGAGTAGGCGGCAGCTGCTAAAATCAACGCAAATCCCAAAATTAATGGAGAAAATAACGCAAGAGAAAGGCTTTAAAATGAAGAAAGGCAGAGGCAGCATGGCT
>JANIJH010000204.1:289714-304569 GCA_024520975.1 Erythroxylum areolatum
GTGTTATGTTAGTTAGATGGTGACTTAATATAACACTAGTTAATTTTTGGTCGCACACCTTATTTCTTGTATGAAACCTGAGAAATAGATTGGTATGAATCTGCTTTGTGACAGACATGGCTTATGTGGCCGAGTGGGAGATGTTGTATTTTCTTTAACGGCCACGACATCAACATGAAAAGTTGTATTTTCTGTGCCTAAATACGCTCCCATTCGTTTAGGAGCAGTTGAGAAAATAACCGTAAGGGAACATTTTATTTAATTTGTTTAAATGAGATTCAAGAGTGATATAACGATGATGATATAGAGAAAATCCTGGTCTCCCAAGATATCAATTTTCTCTCACAGCTTGGCCATCGGTGTGTGCAAGATTTAAGGTGTGATATTTACGGTGACTCTAATAGCCACTGAGGAGACGGTGTTCGTGATTCTGAGATTACGTAGGTAGAAGGTAACATAAAGATTAAATCGCTTCCGCATCAAAGTTAGTAATCTAACCTGTATTAATCCTACACATATATTTACTTAAAATCTGCATAGATATACAATTGAAATTGACTAGAGCAAGAATGAAACACTTTTTTTTTTGTCACAAAGAATTTGGTGCCCTCATCCAGGATCGTTCCTAATATTTTATAGGCCTTGAGCAAAGTATAAATTGACAATATATAAACATGTAAATTTTAAAAGTATATTTTTATTTATTAAATTTTAATGTCCATACATAAGCAACTCAATTTATAAATCTACATACTCAACAAAATATTAAATGATCAAATTGAACAACAAATCTTTTAATATTAATGTTATTTTAGTTAACGACGAACGTTAAATGCTAATTAATGCCTAAAGAATGTAATTTTAGTTGACGACAAACGTTAAATGCTAATTAATGCCTTCCGTGAACGTGACATGACTGTTTGACTATTCTAATTGTGCAAGTCAAATATTATCCTATTTTGTATAAGTAAATATTATTTTTTCAAGTAAATAATAAAGGTCTAAATTATTAATTATTTTATTAAATTATAAGTACTAAATTTTTTTATGGTAAACATAGTATATCATATTTAATATTTACGGTATTATTTAATTATCAAATATATTTTATTATATTTTGATAATATTACATTTAATAGTAAATGTAATATTATCAAATATTTATAGTATTATTTAATTTTCAAATAAAGAAGCTTTTAAATGATGTCATAGTCAAAAATAAATATTAATATATATTTTTTGTTACAAAGGAAAACTCAAAACCCGAAAAAAAAAACTAGCTATTGCAGTGCTCTACGGTACACTGCTCCTTGCAAGTCTTGGTGAATGATCTCCAATACTGCCATAGGAGGCTCCTGAAAAAACATGTGTGCCTGGGCTGGCCAGAGCTGCCAGATGATCCGCGCACTGGTTCCCTTCCAAATGCATGTGTTGAATCTGCACTTCTCAATCTTGTTGAAGTAATCCACGGGTACCTACCGACAAAAAATTATTATCATCAATCTCTGTATTAGTTAGAAGATGAGAGGATGTTAAGGACTTCCAAGGAATCCACTTCTAACATGACTCGATGATATCCAAGGGACTAAGTCAAAGTAAGGCCTGAGTGGACTCCCCAGAGTTCGGCGTTAGAGCCGAGCTTCTTCCAATGTATTGAGTAAATCTGCCACAGCGGTTCCCTTGCCAATCTCGAATTACTCCACCCGCAATAGCGATGTGCGACCTTTGTTTAACGGCTCCTTCCGTGTTTAGCTTGACCCAAACCTTTGGCGGTTTGATCCTCCCTACTAGACTGCCCATCAGTATTCCTTGATTCGAAAACACACAATTTTTCACTCCCTCGCCCAGACTATCCATTCCACATACTCCATAACGGTCCTCGTACCATTTTCCGGCCAATTAAAGTCATCTTCAAAAAGGCTCTTGTTGTGCCAGCTCCAAAGCAACCAGCAGGTTACTCCAAAAATCATAGCCCACTCCCCTTGCAGCACCCGTGAGTGCTTCATGAGGTTGGATTTTACCCATAACTCTTCGTCCTGGAGGAAGATTTTCGTATCCACCACCCTCGAGGGAAAATTTTCCAGAAAGCTTGCACCCTCGAACAGTCACAGATAACATACAGAGTGGTCTCTTCCTGCCCCTAGATGTGGCAACTACTGTCTGTTGCAATATGTCTCGTCACTCGTTGTTGGTTTGTCATAAGCTTTTTCTTGGTCATTAGCCAGAGGAAAACTCTGATCCGCTGGGGCCCCGCCCATTTCCAGATTAAGGTCCAGAGACTGGCATGATTAGCTGCGGTGTGTCCTTCAATTAAATAGTAGGCCGATGCCATAGTAAATCTCCCATGTTCAGTTTGACCCTATCTCATGGTATCCTCCCTTGTATTGTCTGCATTAGGGGTTAATTATACTAAATCCATACAGACTGTAGAAAGAAGGTACTGTTGGAACAATCCCCACTTCCAGTTGTCATCCTTTTGTTTCAAATCGACTATTTTAGTGTACAGGACGCGTTCTGGGATTGGAGTGGTCACCATAGAGATTAGTGGGCCCCAGTCTTTCGTCCAACTATCTAGCCAGAAGGATAAGTGCCTACCATTTCCCATTTTCCAATTTAAGCCCTATTGTACAAACTACCAAGTTGCAAAAAGTCCCCACCAGAAACTCGAAGCCCCTGGCCTTTCTAAATTAGTAGGAATATGGTGCGGGTCCACACTATATTTTTCCCTTAAGATCCTGACCCATAAGGCTATAGGTTGGGTTAACATGGCCCAACCCATCTTTGTTAGCAACGCATTGTTGGAAGACCTAATGCGTTTGATGCCTAGCCCCCCAACCTTTTTAGGTTGACACACGGTATCCCAATTGACAAGGGGCACTTTCCTCTACTTGTTCGTGGCACCCCAGATAAAGTTGCGCATGATTTGTTCTAATTCATCACATAATCGTCTCGGAAGCCTCACTATTTGCATCAAGTAAATAGAGAGGGCCGAAATCGTAGACTAAGTTAAGGTGATTCACTCTGCTAACGATAACTGTCGTGCCCTCCACCCTATCAGCTTTTTTTGAGCATTCTCTAGGATATGTTGATAGATGTTTTGCATGGTACGCTTATAGAGCAAAGGTACACCTAGATATTTGCCTAGATTCTTCGTACGTATAATGCGAAGGGCTTGACTGAGTCGACTCGCGGTTTCTTGTGAAACATTCTTAAAGAAGAAAATTTTCGTTTTGTCCGTGTTAACTTTTTGCCCAGACACCATGCAGAACTCCTCCAGAGTCTTTGCTATGACTTGTGTCTGGAAATCCGTAGCTTCAGCGAAGAGAACTGGGTCATCAGCAAAGAAAAGGTGGGACAAGGGGGCCCCGTTAGGGCTTAGCTTAATTGGTCTCCGGCAACCGTGTCCCACTTCTCTTGAGATAATGTGTCCTAAATGCTCCATGCACAGAACCAAAAGATATGGCGAGAGTGGATCACCTTGTCTAATCCCTCGGGAAGGGCTAAAAGTATTAGAAACTGTGCCCTGCCAAGTCACCTGCATAGTTACCATCGTTACACATTACATACGAAGTCCATCCTACCACCAACAAATCTGGTTCAATTGTAACAAAGAATCCTTGTAAAATCAATTTAGTTAGTAAAGATATTTAGCATCCCTAAAATATCTGTATATACTAACCTCTTTACTATTGTAACATATGTATACCAATGACTTTCTACCGAAGTAAATGAGAAAAGATTTCACATTTCCAATAAAGTCTTTTGTCTTTTATGGTATCAAAGGCACCCTTTTTGACTCACATCTCTTTTTTCTCTCTCATGGCCACTGCTTCTTCTTCTTCTTTTTCTTCTACACCATCCCCATCATCTCTGTCTTCACTTTTCCAATCAAAAAATATCTTCAACAATATTTTTGTAAGACTTGATGGCTCTAATTATCTTCTTTGGCGTGCCCAGTTTCTTCCTACTCTTCGTGGACTCAGGCTTCTTGGCTATGTTGATGGCACTTTTCCCTGTCCTCCAAAATTTACTGCTACGTCTGATCCTATGACAGAACTCAATTCTGAATATCTTGCATGGCCTGAACAAGATCAACTCATTCTTGGCTGGATTCTTTCTTTTTTAACTGAAAGTGTACTTGCACAAGTTGTCAGCTGTGACACATCTGCTTCCGTTTGGACTACGTTATAACAACTTTATGCCTCTACCTCTAGGTCGCGTGTGCATGATCTTAAAACCGAACTTGCCAATCTCACCAAAGGTTCTTTGTCTATGGAAGATTATCTTAAGCATATAAAAAGTCTTGTTGATTCTCTTGCAGCTATGGGTTTTTCTATTCCTGATTCAGATATTATTGACCACACTCTCAATGGTCTTGGGGCTGTGTATGATTCGTTTGTGGTCTCCATTTATACCAAATTGGATGAAATTACATCTTCTTAACTCCACAGTATGCTACTTAATTATGAGTGTCGCCTTCAACGCCAGCAACGCCCAATTGACGATGTTTCTCTTACCGCTAGTGTTGCCGTCAAACAAGTAGATTCTTTAATTGATCATGCTTCTTTTACTTCTACTTGTCAAAATAGAGGATACCGAGGTGTTGTTAATGGTCGCAGTGGCGGTCGCGGACGTGGTCTTTTCCAATATAATCAATCTTCTGTATCACACCGTCCTCCTATGCAATGCCAACTTTGTGGATATCAAGGTCACATTGTCCTTACTTGTCGATGTCGTTTTGATACTACATATCATGGCCCCTCTTCACAGCACTCAGCTTTTTTCACTTCTATTTCTGCTCCCTCATATCCAAATTGGTATCTTGATTCTGGTGCTACAAATCACTTAACTGTAGATCTCGACAATCTTAATGTGTATTTAGATTATCTTGGATCTGACACTGTGGTTGTTGGAAATGGTTCAGGTTTAGCCATTTTTCATATTGGTTCTTCTTTCTTACCTTCACAGAATGGTGGCCTTTATCTTCATAATGTATTACATGCTCCATCCATTACGAAGAAATTATTGTTTGTATCTTAATTTTGCAAATATTTCAATAGCACCTTCCTTTTTGATTCCTCTGGTTTCTATGCTCAGGAAAAACAGACGGGGCATGTAATTCTTCAGGGAGCACTTAAAAATGGTTTATATCAACTCCAACCACAGCAGTCTATGTCACATAAAATTTTTCGTTCTGTAGCATTTATTGGTGAACGTGTTTCTACTTCTGTCTGGCACCAACGCCTTGGACATCTGTCTACTGCCATCACTCAGCGTATTGTTACAAAGTTTGCATTACCAGTGGCTAGCCGCAATTCTGATTTCTGTGACTCATGTTAACTTGGGAAGAACCATACATTTCCTTTTCTTCCTAGTAGTACCACCTATACTTATCCTTTGGAAATGGTGTATTCGGACGTTTGGGGACCTAATCCTTTTTCTTCTGTCTCTGGTGCTAAATACTATTTACATTTTGTTTATGGTTTTAGTCGGTTTACCTGAATTTTTCCTTTACATTCTAAGTCTGAAGTTCCTTCGGTTTTTCTTATGTTCAAGAATAAAGTTGAAAATTATTTTGGTTGTCGCATTAAGTGTCTTCAAACTGATGGCGATTCTGAATATAAACCCCTATCCTCTGTGTTTGCATCTTGTGGCATTACTTATCGTATTTTGTGTCCTCACACTCACGAACAAAATGGTTCATCAGAACACAAACATCGTCACATTGTTGAAACAGATCTTACACTACTTGCTCAGGTCTCAGTGCCTTCGATTTATTGGCTTAAAGCCTTTGAGACAACAACTTTTCTCATCAACATGTTACCTACCAAAGTTCTTAATTATCTATCACCATGGGCAAAGCTTTTTAACTCTCAGCATGATTACAAGTTTCTTCGAATTTTTGGTTGTGTGTGCTTCCTACACTTGCGTCCTTACAATCATCATAAGCTACAATTTCGTTCGGCCAAGTGTGTTTTTCTCGGCTATAGTAGTAAGCGCAAGGGCTATAAGTGTTTGCATCTACAATCAAATAGATTTTATATTTCTCGTAATGTGGTTTTTAATGAGATAGAGTTCCCTTTTGCCACAACACAGTCTAATTCCCTAGAGCCACCCATCCAACCATCTATCATTGGGCCACCTCCAGTTTTCTTTCCTTGCTTCTCTCCACCACCAACAAATGTCCACTTCCAATCCCGAACACATGTTGCCACGTTAAATTCCATGCACAACCAATCATCCACAACCTCAACGCCATCTTCCTCTTCTGCCACAAATTCCACTCCTATTTCTTCAACCCTTACCACTGTCACACATACAATGCAAACACGTGCCAAGTTAGGAATTACTAAACCGAATCCTAAATATGCTATGACAGCCACTTCCCTTCTTGAATCTGAACCTTCATGTTACACCACAGCATCCAAGGACCCTCTGTGGCGTGTTGCAATGGCCGAAGAATACAACGCCTTAATCACTAATCATAATTTGAGTCTTGTACCTCCTCCCATGGGCAAAAATATTGTTGGCAACAAATGGGTTTTTCACATTCAACGCAAGCCTGATGGCTCTGTTGATCGATTTAAAGCACGCTTGGTGGCAAAGGGTTTCACTCAACAACATGGCCTTAATTATGATGAAACTTTCAGTCACGTGGTCAAGCTAACAACCATTCGCCTTGTTCTTACATTGGCAGTTTAGTACAATTGGCCAATCAAACAATTAGATGTTCCTAACGCTTTTCTTCATGGTGTTCTTAATGATGAGGTCTATATGTGGCAACCAATTGGCTTTGTTGATCCTCGTTTTCCAAATTATGTTTGTCATCTTCATAAATCTTTGTACGACCTTAAGCAAGCACCACGTGCATGGTTTACGCAGCTTCGGTCTCGTCTTCTCCAAATGCAATTTCATGAATCACAAGCAGATGCCTCTTTTTTTATTAGACAAACTGCCATTTTTGTCATTTTTATTCTAATTTATGTCGATGACATCATCATTACAGGTTCTTCAAAAACAGAAATTACATCTATTGTCTCATCTTTAAGTCATTTTTTTCCATGAAAGATTTAGGCCCTCTCCACTTCTTTCTTGGCATTGAAGCAACTTATAGCTCTGCTGGTCTTTTTCTATGTCAACATAAATACATTAATGATCTCTTAGTTCGTAGCAAGATGGACTCAGCAAAACTTGCATCTGCCCCAATGCATTTGCTACAAACCTTGTTGCTTTTGGCACTTCGCCTTCTGATCCTACTAGATATCGCAGCATTGTCGACGCTCTCCAGTATCTCACAATAACTAGACCAAAGATTGCTTTTGTAGTGAACAAGGTGTGTCAATACATGTAAGCACCAACAGAAAGTCACTGGACTGCTGTTAAACAAATTCTTCGATACTTAAAAGGCACAATGATGCATGGACTTCTTTTTCGACCAAGCTCTACATTGTCACTTCATGCTTATTCATATGCTGACTAGGCTACCTCTCGTGATGATCGCCAATCTCAAGGGACTTTTTATATCTATCTTAGTCCTAACTTAATATCTGGGAGCTCTCAAAAACAAAGTACAATATCTCGCTCAAGCACCGAGTCTGAATTCTGCAGTCTAGCCAACACCACTACTAAATTGCTATAGATTCAAAAGCTTTTGACTGAACTTGGTGTTCATCTTTCCTTGCCTTCAGTGCTATAGTGTGACAATATTAGTGCCACCTATCTAGCTGCAAATCCTGTTTTTTATGGGCGTACCAAGCACATTGAAATCGATTTTCACTTTGTTCGCGAGCAACTGGCCAAAAAACGATTATGCATTCGGTACATCTCCACGACTAGTCAGATATCAAATGCTCTTACCAAGCCGTTACCAACAACTCAATTTCTCTTTCTCCGCAACAAGCTCTCTATTTTTCCCAACCAGTTTCGCTTGAGGGAGGGTATTGGAGATAAGGACGAAGTCCATCCTACTACCAACAAATTTGGTTCAGTTGTAACAAAGAGTCCTTGAAAAATCAATTTAGTTAGTAAAGATATTTAGCATCCCTAAAATATCTGTATATAATAACTTCTTTACTATTGTAACTGTATATACACTAATGACTTTCTACCGAAGTAAATGAGAAAAGATTTCACATCTCCAATAAAGTCTTTTGTCTTTTAGGAATACTTAATTTCGGTTCTATCTCAATTTTTGAAATCATTAATAATATTATGAAAAAAAATTTCTCTGTGTATTTCTAGATACAAAATCATTATTAATATTATCAGATTAATATTGTCTAATATATCCTTCTCAATACATAAAATATCTAAACCATTAAACCTTTTTTGTGGCATTGATAACCTCAAGTAGGTTTTCAATAATTTTAACTTTGAAAAACTTCTCTCAGCTAATGTTACAGTCACAAGTATATATAGTCAATAAAATTTGATAAGTAATTGAAATATTTAAATAACAATCTGCAGATTTAACAAATTCTAAAATTTCAATTGATGAGATTAACCAACAAAGTCATTTGCAAATCTTTTAATTCAGAAAAAATATCATCTAAAATCACATCTGACACATTATCACGAGAAAATTTTGTTGTAAAATTAAGAAACATTCTCTTAATTGGTTATCATCCAATGACCTCAACTTCTTTTAATCAAATGAGAATCTAAAATGTTTCAAATGTCATTAATTGTTCAAATCTATTCTTCAACGAAGTAATTTCCATATCCATAATAACTAGAAAGTAATTAACTTTGAAAGAATCCTCAGCTGATTGTATTTCTCCATCTTGATCAATTTCGTTAAATTGTCTTTTCCTAATAATACAATGTCTAGTTAAAAATGGAGGCTCTACATTCATCTCACGTGTAATAATTCATATATTAATAGACATAAAAAGATTAGCAGAAGCTAAAATGTTAATAGTCTCCACCCAAAATTGTTTCATTCCTTTTCTGCAATCATTAATTAGCAATTAATGCTATCTTCGATTAAAGGAGAGTTTGGAAGATGAAAGGGTTAGTTTGGAAGTTGAAAAGATTTCATAGTTTTCATGATCTCTCCCCAAAATTGGGGCTGCATCACCTTATTTTTGTTTGAGTATTTCAATCTTGCGCCACTTAATCCGGTCTACATATTTATGTAGACCTCACAGAAATATGTTGATGAGAATTAACAAAATAAGGTAAGAATTGGTTAATATCTTATCCCTAAAATTGATTCATTTATTCTTTGCAATCATTAATTAGCATTTAATGCTCGTCATTAACTAAGGGGTCGTTTGGTTCTACTTATATTTTTCTGTTGTAGTTTTCAAGTTTTTGTTTTTGCTTTTATTTCAAATTAAAACAAAAACATGTTTGGTTGTTAATATTATTGTAGTTATATTTTTATCACTAATAATAATTACATATTAGATAAAATAAATAATTTACAAATTAATATTTATTTGAAATATATTTTAATTATTAAATCAAATTTTATTTGAATATTTATATATTTTAAATTTAATTAAATTTATTAATAATTATTAAAATTTAATTATATATAATTTAATTATATAAATTAAATTAAATCTTTCATAATTTTATTGATTATTAATTTTATTTTATTAAATATATAATGTTGAATTAAATTATTCATATTTTTATTAAAATTTAAATAACTAAATAATTAAACAATATAGTAAATGATAGTAAATCAGATAATAAAAAAGAAACAAAAAAACAAAGACAGTTTTTATGATTTTTATAAATTTTAAGAACTGTAAGAAAATAAAATTAAAAACAAAAATTAAAAATTTAATTAAACAAATTTTTTACTTAATTAAAAATAATAAAAACAAACATTCCTAAAATAATTTGAAGTATAGTAAAAACCTCGATAAATGAATATTCGATAAATTAATAATCTCGATTAAATAATAATTTTCTCCGATCCCGACATGGGCCAATGGAATAAAATAATAACCTTGTTAAATGCATAAGATAATAGTTTTTTAAAAAGTTCCTTGAGGTCCACTGAAAATATAAAATAATAATTCATTAAATAAGTATGAAAATTAGATATATAATTCATAAAATAAAGCACTTACTAAACAATTTTTATTTCAAATTTTATGCTTTCCTAAAAGATGTATCTATAGTCAATTGATTTTTCTTTTCATACGAACTGAATTCAATTTAATCTTTAACTTTTTAGAGAGCATAAACTACATTCGGTACATTCATCTCATTTTGAAGCAAGTAACTTTTCAAAGTCTCTACGGCAAGAAAAGCTTCTTTTGGAGAAACATGTGGTATAGTGTTACTATCATCTGGATCTTGATTGTCATCATCCTCCATACCCATTACTCCTTGAACAATTTCTTCGTCTGTAGACGATTCCATGAAACCTTCATTTTCACTAGAATAATTCATAATCTGTTCTAAATTCATGGCATTTCTATAATGTAAAATAAAAATAACTTCCTCTAATCTTTGAATGCCTTCAACATCACCAGTCTCTTCTTCTAAAAGCATACCTTCCTCATATCAAATTCTGCAATGTTGAAAACAATTTGCAATAGTTGTGGCCTTCACTTCAATATTCCAAGCAGCATTAATAAAATAGATAGCATCCAGCACATTAATTTTTTTAGTATTTATTGCTCTCATCTCATAGCTTTCCAAGATGCTAGAATAAAAATGACATCGATAATAAATCTTAAGTGATCGAATAATTCTAGCATCACATGGTTGAATTTTTGATGTTGTATTTGGAGGCAAAAAGAACAATTTAACATTTCTCAAGCCTTCAATAACCTTGGGATGGGATGGGCAATTGTCTACTATAAGCAGCACTTTTCTACCTGTCANNNNATCAAACCAACGAACAAATTCTTGAAAGAGTAATCCAGTCATCCATGCTTTCTTGTTGGCTCAATAATGACAATTAAAATTGTTAATATTCACATTTTAAAAGCATCTAGGATTAGCATACTTACCAATAATTCAAAGAGGTACTTTATCTAAACCATCTTCAATGTAACAAACAGCAACAGTAGGTCTTTCCTTGTCCTTTTTCCGTCTTTCTAATTGCTTTGCAGCTAGTGAATGATCTGCTTGCAAACGATAAAATAAGCCTGTTTCATCCATATTATAGATATCCCTCTAATGAAATTTGTCCAATTTAGCTCGAATTTTAAGTACAACTTCTTCAATATTCTCCATGACCATTTAATCGTTTTCACCAAACCTTCTATAAGACTTAATCTCATGTTTCGCCTTGAACCGTTCTAGCTAACCACTTGAGAAGTTAAATTTTGGATTTGTATCACCATACATCTTCTGTAGAAACTCTCTTACTTTAGTTTGAATCATTTCTCCAGTCATGTTCACTTTCTTTTGATATTTGAGAAACCACTCATACAATACCTTTTCTAATTCAGGATATTTTGGTAATTTGTGTCTTTTAACATTGCTATTTGTTATCTCTTTTGACAAATACTCTGCTGACCTTTCAAGAGTATTTGATATTGTTGATTAACTAATAGAGAGATCAAACTTTTTTTGAATCTACTGTTGCAAAACTTTTTGACTTGAAGAGGGATGCTGACTTTGATACTCACATAATGCTTTTCTCATCTCATTAGTTAGCGTAGATTTTTTTTACACATTTCAAATGAGTAGTCATGGAAAGAAAGAAAGAGTAGAAGAGATATTCACGTCCAAAGAAGAGAGAAAATGTGACCCTAAACTAATGCTAAACGACCCTATTTATATTGGAGGAGGTCTTGTAGGAGATGATTTCTTTTCTAAGTAGAAGTAGATCTTTCTTTCCTTGTAAAATTAGGATCTTTACAAGGAGATGATTTCTTTTCCAAGTGAAAGTAGGTATTTCTTTCCTTGTAGAATTAGGATCTTTACAAGGAGATGATTTCTTTTCCAAGTAGAAGTAGGTCTTTCTTTCCTTGTAGAATTAGGATCTTTACAAGGATATGATTTCTTTTCTAAGTAGAAGTAGATTTTTTTTCTTATCAAATTAGGATCTTTACAAGGGTAATATGCTAACACTTCATATTCTAATGTACCTATATGCACTATATTTTGAATCACGCTAACTTAAGATTAATAAATTTATTTTTGACAAAATTAATAAACTTAGATACAATGTACCATCATTAATTAATTGTTTAATTTGACAAATAAAGAGATCAAATTAATTGTCTAATTTGATAAATATAATGTCGAAAATAAAAATTATTCTATAAATTAATAAATTTATCGATAAATTAATAAAATATTTATTTATTAATAAATTAATAACTTTGTATAAAATAATAATTTTTTAAATCTTAAAATTTTCCGTTTATAAAAATTTTACTGTGACAATTGAAGTGGGCAGCCAAGTTAGGGGCGTTCATTAGCATTTAACGCTCTACGTCAACTAAAATAACGTTGCAAGGCTAGGAATGAGCATTTAACGCTGTACCTCAACTAAAATAACGTTGAATTGTAAGGCCTTACAGTTCAGAGCGTTAAATGCTAATTAATGCCGTGCCCACTTAGTGAACGTGACATGACGTTTGACTATTCTAATTTTGCCGAGTCAAATATTATTCTAATTAAAATAGCGTTGTAAGGCTAGGAATGAGCATTTAACGCTGTACGTCAACTAAAATGACGGTGAATTGTAAGGCCTTGTCCGAATTAATGCCGTGCCCACTTAGTGAACGTGACATGACATTTGCCTATTCTAATTTTGAAGAGTCGAATATTATTCTATTTTGTATTGTAGAAGTAATTAAACATTATTTTATCAAGCAAATAATAAAGCTCTAAATTATTAATTATTTTTATTAAATTTTAAGTAATAAAAAATTTTCTTTTATGGTAATTAACATATGATAAACGTAATATATCATATCAAATATTTACGGCATTATTTAATTATCAAATATATTTTATTAAATTTTAAATAATAAAAATTTCGTTTATGGAAATTAGCATAATAGTAAATGTAATATTATCATCTATTTATAGTATTATTTAATTTGCAAATAAAGAAGTTTTTAAATTATGTCATAGTCAAAAATAAATATTAATATATTATATTTGACCATAGAAAGGTGATGTTATTTTTATTCCATTATTGAAAATGATCCGTAGCATTACAATGTTAACTTACAAGAGGGCACAAGTGAAAACATTTATAGAAAACAATTCCCTAAATCACAATCTTGAAAATAAATGATCCGTAGCGTTACAATGTTAACTTACAAGAGGGCACAAGTGAAAACATTTATAGAAAAGAACTCCCTAAATCACGATCTTGAAAATCTTAAATACTATTTTCAATATTTCTACCATTTTCTGTTTTTATCTTATGTAGTGAACTTTTACACCACTATTCTAATGATTAATAAAATTATTTACAATTTTAATTACTATATTATTAATTATTCATACATTAACTTATCAAATCATCCGATTTAACTTTAGTTATATTATTACTAAACTTATGTTAATCTCTACAGGAACATAAATCTAACAACTATTATGATAATTGTGACAAAGTATAATGAAAATTACAATTACAAAATTTAAATTATTTGTTAATGTTTAATTATATTTTTTTAAAATAATAAGAGGTTGAAGATGCAGAAGATTATACGATCGGCGCAAGGAAACTAGTTTTTATAAAATATAAAAACCTGTTTTAAACTACACGAAAATGTCTTTTTTATGTTTTCAAAAAAAATGTTGCAGTTTTTTTATTTTTAACAAAGAAAAACGAAAACAATTTCAACCAAATCAATTTTTAGGGACTATTTTATTTTTTATGAAAGCAATAAAAAACTCAAAAATAAAACGAAACCAAACACCTCCTAAGGGGTCGTTTGGTTCTATTTTATTTTTCTGTTGTAATTTTCAGTTTTTATTTTTGCTTTTCTTTCAAATAAAACAAAAACATGTTTGGTTATTAATATTATTTTAGTGATATTTTTACCACTAATAATAATTACATATTAGATAAAACTTAAAAAAAATTATTTTTATTCAAATAAATTTCTTTAGCCTCTTATATAATAATTATTTTAATATTATGTTATTTTAATAAAATAAATAATTTAAAAATTAATATTTATTTGAAATATATTTTAATTATTAAATCAAATATTTTTTGAATATTTATACATTTTAAATTTAATTAAATATATTAATAATTATTAAATTTTAATTACATTTAATTTAATTATAACAATTAAATTAAATTATTCATAATTTTTATTGATAATTAATTTTAATTTATTAAATATATAATTTTGAATTAAATTATTCATATTTTTATTAAAATTTAGATAATTAAATAATTAAACAATATATTAAATAATAGCAAATTAGATTATATAAAAACAGAAAAAAACAAAGACAATTTTGTATGATTTTTATAAATTTAAAAACTGTAAGAAAATAAAATTAAAAACAGAAATAAAAAATTCAACTAAACAAATTTTTTACTTAATTAAAAAAATAAAAATAAAAATAAAAACAAACAGTAAAAAATGAAGCTGCGACCACTCCCGATCACATTCACATAGGTGGGCAGCCAAGGTCGCCAACAACTAAATTAATGTTAGAACGCCCACTTACATGAACCTGACATGAGTGGCCGCAGGATCGTCTTAACCGCGTCGGCTACTACTTTTTTTTTTAATGAAGAGGAAAAGTACATCAAGTATTAATAAGCCGGGAGAAACCCCGTCCCGACTGATCTTCTATAAGAAGAGTCTGGCACCCTAGTGATGGAACCTCAAAATAAATGATCCCAATGTCGTCGGGACAGGCCTGGGTAGCAAGCCAATCCGCACAGCTGTTGC
>JANIJH010000204.1:308781-330208 GCA_024520975.1 Erythroxylum areolatum
CTTGTTTCTCTTTTCGTCCAATCAAACGACATTGATTAAACTCCTGAACGGAGTCTAAACGTTCTTGTTCCGTTCGTAACTTCCGTTCTGCGTCATAGAGGTTATATCTGAGATACAGTGGGTAATTATCCTTCACGTGAATTTCAGGTGAATAAATACTATGATTTTGTAACTAGCTTTTATGAGTTTGGTTGGGGTGAGTGTTTCCACTTTGCTAACAGGTACTAAAAATGTCTTTTACATTTCTTTCATAAGTGATCGAGCATGTTTGTTTTACAGGTTGCAGTTAAATCGGATTTATGGGATTCATTTTGTTCTTGCAGATTCAAAGGGGAGTCCCTCCGAGAGAGTTTCAAACGATATGAACACTTTATTGCTTTACAACTTGGCCTTAAACGTGGACAAAAGGTTGGCTGCTTCATAGAACATTAGATAAACTGGCAAAATAGAACCTGTCTTATTCAAATGATTTCATCCATTGATTTCGCTTGTCATTTATTAATATTATGCAGGTGTTGGATGTCGGATGTGGAGTTGGTGGACCGCTGAGAGAAATTGCTCGGTTCAGGTTTGTGAAATATTCTCCTCGCCCTATACTAAGAACAAACATTTCGGTACCATCAGAGACCCTCTCGTGCATATGACCGGACTCATAGTTATTATGTGATAGCAGTTTTCCGTTTTCCTGCTGGTTGAATAGTTTCCTTCGAGAAATAGGGCCGTAATTAGCTATCAGATAACTTAGTGGAACATTGAAATCTAAGTTTTTGCAATATTTATCCTCAGTGACACATTCGAAGTAGTTGATAGTCTCTTATCAAATTCATGTCATCCATGGAAAATATGCATGAGAATACTTTCGAGTGATTACAATTTCTGCTGGTTATTTGCCGCAGCTTGGCCTCAATTACAGGGGTGACCAAGAGTGAATATCAGATAACAAGAATAAAGGTGGACAAATATCCTTTTTATATCTATGCTTTTCCTGACCAAGTTACTCTTTCTGATTTGGCAGTAAAACTTTGTCTTGGCTCTGAAGCTTATTGTTTTCCTTTGCCATCAGGAACTGAATCGTATTGCAGGGGTAGACATGACCTGTGATTCTGTTAAGGTCGGTTCTTTTCTTATGCAACTAATTGTTTTTGCCAATTTCGCTTGTTGCTGATTTTCATTAACTTGAGCACAAATGTAGAAAGACATTGGAGATGCTAACGAGTCTGTTTCATTGTACATTGTTGTTCTATCATGACTTGCAGGTTGATTCCATGAAGATGCGCTTTCCTGAAAATAGTTTCAATGCAGTATATGCTATTGAAGCTACTTGCCATGCACCCGATGCTGTAAATCAATTTATTTACGCAATTTCTCAGCTCTTTTTAAAAATTTTAAAGTTAACATTTAAATTACCACTTAGAATTTAGAAGTTGGGATCGTAAAAATCCTTTGTTGTAACATTTGAGTTGGAGTATCTTATATTCATATATTAACAAACATAAAAAGATTAGATTGTAAAAATGAATTATCTTACAGTAGAAGAAGCTAAAATGTTAATACTTAATAGTCTCCACCCAAAATTATTGTTTCATTCTTTTTCTGCTGTCATTAATTAGCAATTAACTCTCTTCATAAATTAAAAGAGAGTTACCGAAAGTTTGAAAGATGAAAGGGTTAGTTCGGAAGTTGAAAAGATTTCATAGTTTACATGATCTTCACCCAAAATTGGAGTTGGAGCACCTTATTTCTAGTTGAATTTTCCTATCTTGTGCCACTTAATCTGATTTATGTAGACCTCACATAAACATGTTGATGAGAATTAACAAAACATGGCAAGAACTGGCTAATATCTTATCTCCAAAATTGATTCATTTCTTCTTTGCAACCATTAATTAGCATTTAATGATCGTCATTAATTAAAGAGTCGTTTAGTTCTACTTATATTTTTCTGTTATAAAATTCAATTTTTTGTATTTGCTTTTTTTTTAAATAAAAACAAAAACCTGATTGGTTGTTAATATTATTGTAATTATATTTTTATCACTAATAATAATTACATATTAGATAAAACTTAAAGATAAATTTTATTTAATCAAATAAATTTATTTAATCTCTTATATAATATTTATTTTAATATTATGTTATTTTAATAAAATAAATAATTTAAAAATTAATATTTTATTTAAAAGTTAATATTTATTTGAAATATATTTTAATTATTAAATCAAATTATATTTGAATATTTATACATTTTGAATTTAATTAAATTTATTAATAATTATTAAAATTTAATTACATATAATTTAATTATTTAAATTAAATTAAATTAAATTATTCATAATTTTATTGATAATTAATGTTAATTTATTAAATATATAATATTGAATTAAATTATTCATATTTTATTAAAATTTAAATAATTAAACAATATATTAAATGATAGTAAATTAGATTATGAAAAAACAAAAACAAAAAATAAAGATAACTTTTTATGATTTTCGTAATTTTTAAAAACTGTAAGATAATAAAATTAAAAACAGAATTAAAAATTCAACTAAACAAAGTTTTTACTTAATTAAAAAATTAGAAATAAAAATAAAAACAAACATTCCTAAAATAATTTGAAGTAGCAATTGAAGCGGTTAAGATAATCCTGCGACCACTCCTGTCACGTTCACGTAGGTGGGCAGCCAAGGTAGGGCATTAATCAGCATTTAACGCTCTAAGTCAATTAAAATAACGTTGAAGGCTGCCTTACAACGTTATTTTAATTGCCTTACAACGTTATTTTAATTGACGTAGAGCGTTAAATGCTAATTAATTAATGCCCTAACCACTTTCGTGAATGTCTCATGAGCAGTCGCCGGATCATCTTAACCACTTCGATTACTACTTCAATTCGGTGTAATTAATGCTCGCGTCTTATAGTTGCCTTTTGTGCTGTTGTGGTTGATGAACGGATTGGATCTCGGTGAGTCTTCGTACGCAACTGCAAAAATGGCGAAAGCTGGTGCACTTGATCTCGCTGCTGGTTTAGGCGGGAAGATTGAAAAGAACGACGTCCTTTCGGCGGTTGAGAAGTAAGTCAGTTTATTTTTCCGCCGTTCGCTCTCTTTTTTTTTTACATAATTTCTCTAATATTGCCTTTTGGTTCTTTAGGCGGGTGAATGCCAGTGTTGTCGTATCTGTCAATTGAGTGTGCAGAGTTTTCTGTGTTTTAGAGTCGTACTTCTATGAATGTGCTTTGATTTCTTTGAAGACGTGATAAATGATTAGACGATTTTTCTCCATTTAAACTTGATTTCTAGTTTTATGATTGTAGATTTTCTTTCTGTTTGAGTGTGTATGAGAATGAAAAGTAATTCGCCATTTGTACTGATAGAAAGAATTTAAAATATAAATGCATGATTGTCAGTTAATATTACAGGTTTATCGGAAAGCCTCTTTGTTAAATAAAGATAATGCTACGCGTGTTATGGACTTTCTTAAATTCTGTAACTTGCGGTACTTCATCTTGGTGGAGGTGACGATGATGAAATGTCAGTAGTATTTGCTACTGTCATTCGTTGTTGTTTTGGTTCACAAAACAGCATCGTGCGACTCGTATAATGTCTGCTGTGGACATAGTTTCTTGATGGATGATATTATATTGAAAGTGATGTCTCCAATCAAGGACAAAGATTCTCTCATTAGAATTAACATTCGATTCTAGATTCTCTCATTGGAATTCTTTTTTTAACGTGAGAGGTCATAGACAGAAACTGTGGGCATGACATGCACTGACTGCACATAGAAAGCTGCGTTTGGATTATTTCCTAGCACAGTACCTTCTAGTTTAAATACCTGTTTAGATAAACTTATATCAGTGAAGTCTTTTTTAGAAGAGCTTTTTTAAGAAATTAGTTGACTGTTTAGCTGTCAATTTAAAAATAACTTATTGAAAGAACTTCTTATAATAGACTGTTTGATAACATAAAAATAAAAAATATTTTTATTAATTTTAGCCATACTTTATTTTGTAATAAAAATTATTTATGTATATAAATAATATTCAAAGTATATTAAACAATGGGTTTACATTTACTTTACAATTATTTGACAAATTCACTTCCATCTTGTAGAAAATTATTTAAAGAGATGTTTCATTTTTTGTAAGAAATAAAACTAATATAAAAAATAAATATTAAAACATATAAAAAAGCTAAATAATAGTATAATCCCAAAATAAATATTCAAGTTGAGTAAATAGTTAAATACATAATAAATTATACATTTTATTGTAATATAAGAAGATTTGCAATATGTTCTCTCGCGTCATTCATCTCGTTATTTTGTGGCTCGTCTAAATGATTTTCTTCAACGTATTCATTTCCATTAGTTTCTTCATTTGTAGGAAGTAATTTATCATCTTCATTATAGGGAAAAAAAACTCTTCATCTTTTTGAGCATTTAACCTTATAAAATTATGAATGATCATTGAAGCAATTACAATTTTAACTTGCTTTGGAAAAGGAAAAATGGGCATTTGATGTAGAATTTTTCACCTATTTTTTCAATCGCCAAATGATTTTTCGACTGTGTATCTTAAAAAAGAATGTGTATGATTGAATATTTTTTCTTCCCTCTTGGAAGACCAGCACATCGAAAATTAGAAAGATGATACCTCTCACTTTTGTATGGTCCTAAATAACCTTACATGTAAAGATATCCTACATCTATCAAATAATATTTTCCTATGCAACTTGCAACCATTTAAGAATCTTTTCCATATTACAACGTCAAGATCTACCAACATTCGCCGTATGAACTCGTAAGCATTGTTTAGTTCGCCTATTCGACTCAGCAGCTTAACAACACAACCATAATGTTTCATATCAGGTTTTTCTATATTTCCAAAATATTCTAGTGCTTGATCTACCATCCCACTATAGGTACAAGCTAGTAAAAGCTCCACAGTGATGGAGGAATGGCCTGAAAGTGATCGGAAGGCCCTCCATCACACAGAGCTTCCATGAGTTGGATGAACACCATCTCTCAACATTTCTGAGAAAATCTCAAGGGCTTGACTTGCAAAACCATTTAAAACAAGGCCACTGATGATTTATGTCCAAGAAACATTATCCTTCTCTTTCATTTCATGGAAGATCTCTAATGCTTTCTCACTAGCTCCACAATTACAATACATATGTATTAAAGCATTCACCAGATGCATATCTACTCTTATCTCATGCTCGTTAATGTAGTCATGAACTGTTTGTCCAAAATTGCGTATACCCAAATGACCACAGGCAGAAAGCACACTGGTTAGTGTAATCTCATCTAGCTTCACATTAGTCTTCATCATATCTTGAAAAAGGTTTACTGTGTCAAAAAACTTATTTGCTTGAGCATAACCTGTGATCGTAGAGCTCCAGGAAATGACATTCTTTTCAAGCATCTGATCAAAAAGTTCCTTTGCTACAACTAAATTCCATGCTTTTGCCAAACTCGTGACCATTACATTCCAAGAAACTGTGTTCCTTTACTGCATATTTTCAAACACTTGCTGTGCTAAATCCATTAATCCACGCCTTCCATAAATATCTATCAGTGTGTTGTCCAAGTAAATATCAACCTCCACATGATTAACATTAATGTAATCATCTACATAATCTGCAAAAACCCAGTCGCTGAAGTGACTTCAAGCTAATATCACTTTAACCATAGTAAAGGCGTCAGCTTTTACATTGGCTTCTGACATTGCATAAAATAAACCCAACACCTCATTAAACATATTGCACTGACTAAAACCACAAATGAAAGAGTTCCAAGAAACTAAGTCTCTCTCAGCCATTTCATTAAACACCTGTAAAGCAAATCCGAAGTCACCCAAAGACGAATACAAATGGATCAAAGCATTCGACATAAAAAGATACGACCCAAATCCCAATTTTTAAGGCGCGGACATGAAACATTTGACCATGCAACACATCCTTAACACAAGCACAAGCCTCGAACAAAGAGGTGAACATCAAATTATCTCCACAAATTCCTCGGCGATACATGAGATTACTGTACAAGTCAATTGCTTCGGTGGGTCAATCATTTTGAGACAGCCCACAAATCAAGTGGTTGAAATTTAGCAATGTGGGTCGTCAGATTTGATCGAAAATGAGGCGTGCTTTATGGGCACTAAACGGAGATAAAGCATAGGACTTTAAAACTAGGGTTATTGAATATGGGTCAGTATTGAGATGCGTTCTAATGAGAAGTAGAACTTGTTTATTAAGGCACGCGAGTGCAAATCACATAGCAGAGAGAAGAGAGAATGGACCAGATCGTAGAGCAGAGACAGAGAGAAAAGAGATTTTTTAAAACGTCGGATGATATAAACGTAAACGACGCAAATTATAAACGTTAAAGTTTATCCAAAAAAGCTAAAATGAAGGGTACTTTTTAAGCTCTAAATTTAAGCTTATTAGAAAGCTATATTTTAGTTTTCAAAAAAGCTATTTTTATTTAAAAGGTTCTTTTAAATTTTGCAACCAAACACTCTTTTTTTTAAAAATAGCTTTTGTGGTAGAAAAAAAGTACTTTTTTACCCTCCAAAAGCTCAACCAAATAGGTGCTAAATATGTTTTGGATGACTGCTATGTAACACGTAGCATAAACCTTATTACGTATCTCGGATCGTTTGTAAAATGGTTAAAAACGAAAAAATGTGGAATACCTAATTTCGGTTCCATCTCAGCTTTCGAAGCAGTTTTTGAGGTTAAAGTGAACTATAATTACCCGCGACCTTCACAGAAAGTGATCATTGACACATGGTTAATGTCTTTCTACATTTTTCTCAAAACATAAGCACTCTTAAGGGTCCAAGGATCCATGTGCTTACGAATGATATGAGCAACTGTCGGAAATCTTAATCTTTATATATAATATCCATATCAGATTTCTCCATCACAAGATCGATATGGGTTCGGTCCACATTAATTAGGATTCATTTTTTACGCGAACTTGGACCTATTGATTTAGATCATTTATTGGACAACTTTATTATTTTTATCAAGATCAAATGACCTAACTTATCTGATAAGTTATTAAAAAACAAAATTTTTAATTAAATATTGTCCAACTTTATGAGAAATGACAAAATTGTCCAACATTCTCCCCACTGACAAGTATTAATTGCATTTTTGACTCTAGTTTAAAAACATTTTAAAAACTCGGTTAAGTCATGCTATTAAATTAGTCGACTGGGTTTAAAAATAAAACATTTGATCCAAAGATAACAAAAGTTCATCATTCCGTCTTGCAAGGCTTTCAAATCCAAAAAGTATCAAATGCATATGTCATGTGTGACATAGATCTAATACAATCATGCATACCTAATATCTTACTTAACATGAATGGGAAAATGAAGTGTGGCAAACTAGGATGATACCTTTATGATCTAAATTATATCATCTTCATTTGTAGGTCTCAATTTTTCTAACTTTATACTAAATTGCATATGTTAAATTGCAGTAGAGAAATCGTGTTCAACATTAGAGAAATTTTGTTTCCTCTCACTAAATGTTAAACTGCATTAGAGAAAATGTTTATGTTCTTCAACTGAATGCTAAACTGCATTAGAAAACCTTTATTAGATTAAAAACTTATATATCCTCATATCATGTTAAACTTCATGGATATTCGTCTAAAATTGTATACATCTAAATGACATAGGCATAAGGTCAATCTATATATATGCCCAATGATCTTTAAATGCTTAAGATCGATACAAATCTTAAGACTTTCATACGTATTATGATAATGTACGATAACACGTATTATTGAGGATAAACGATGATCATCTCTATTAATAAACCACCATATTGTCATAATACATCAAATGTATAAATGTATATGGAGCAAACATAATGATCCCTTAACTAACAGTGTCTAAGGACTTCAAAATACTCATACTATACACTTGTATTTCAAACACAAGTGGGTGAAGTCCTTTAGTTAAAGTATCGACTAACTTTTCCTTAGTCTTTAAATGCTCCAAATCTTAATGTCACAATTTCGTATCAACTCCTTTATAATCAAATAATTGACCTCGAAATGTTAAGACCTTGTGATATTCTTATTTGTTATTAAATAACACACCAGCAAGATTATCACAGTACAATTGAATGGGTCTAGCCACTGAATCAATTACAGACAACTCAGAAATTAAGTTTTTGAGCTAAACCGTCTATAAAGTAGCCCCATAGTATGCACTCTACATGCATAGTCGAAGAAGTTACTCGTGTTTACTTGACTCACTTCCACGATATTGTACCATCTACAAACTTAAAATTGTAACCTTAAGTATACTTTTAATCATCCGGACATGTGACTAAAATCTGAATTTGAATTTCCTACGAGGTTTAGTTTGTTGACTGTGCTATATGTCAATATATAATTCTTAGTTTCGTTTAGTATCTCAATACTTACTAGACTGCATTCCAATGGTCTACATCTGGATTAAGCAGATACTGACCAAACAGTCAAATCGTTAATGCAATGTTTCGCCTAGTACATAGCCAAGCATACATCAGGATATCAATCGTACTAGTATACAAAACATTCCTCATAACCTCACTCTTTACTTTATTATTTGGATACTATGCCAAATATTATCTCTAACTATAAGCGATAGGTGCTATAACAAGTTTATTGTTAATCATATTAAACATTTGTAACACATATACTCAATGTATGCATTCTATGAGAAGCCTAATGAGTGTTAAGATCTATCCCGATAAATCTAAATAACTAAGATAGAAGATGTTACACCAAGGTCTTTCATGTCAAAGTTCTTGACCAAAAGTTACTTAACCTCATACAACATGGTTAAGTAATTTGACGCAAGCAATTTATCATCCACATGCAGTAATAGGAAGATAATTTTGCTCCCCCTAACCTTATAGTACAAGCATTTTTTTATTTTGTTTTTAATGAAGCCAAAAGAGACCAAACCTTATCAAATGTAAGGTATCACTTTTAGGAGATTTGATATAAACTATAAATTGATCTGCCTGATGTGCAAAACATATCTGTTCTATTTGGATCTTGAAGTCCTTCAAGTTGTACCATACAAACCTCTTCATAAAGGTTTTTACTCAAGAAAGCAGTTTTGACAGTCATCTGATGTAACGCTATATCATCATCAGCTACAATTACCTTAATCACTCAAAATGTATCATACGAGGATACAAGAGAAAAGGTAACATAAAGTCAACCTCTCTCCAACTGAGAGAGCACATAAACTACTGAAATTTATCCCAAAATCCTTTAGGTCTTAAAACTTCAGTTACAACTAGCAAGTTTGCAGTTCCGATGCAAATCAACTAGCTCCCAGACCTTACTATGCTTCATGGCTTGCATCTCGTCATTCATTTACCTAACTGCATTAGATCTTGTACCCCTAGGAACCTCTGTATGTATAGATATGGGTTCTTGTTCTTGTACATACATGGTACAGAGACCTAGATCTACCAAATCTAATTGTATGAGTAGCAGGTACATAATAACCGGAGTATCCACCCTTCGGATAGAACTCACCATCATCATAGACATTGTATCCCAGAAACTTAGTTGATTGTGATTCCACTATTCTGGTCTCACCTTCTTTACAGTAAAAGTTGTAGCCTTAAAATGGTCGAGATATCTTACTAAATAGCAATGAGCGAAACGACCATGCAATCTTTCTTTAGAAGGATTATATTACCTCAGTAAGGCAGCCCCATACACGAATGTATTTAAGGCTGAGTTTTGAAACTTCTAGATAATTAGGTATAATAACCTTATTTTGAATCGACTTCTTCAAGTCCTTTAGGGTGCAGTTATTCTTTTCGGCAACATACCATTTTGCTCAGAACTACTCGGTATAGTGAATTAAAGCACTATTCTAACTGATTCCAAATATCTAACAAACAGACCTTTTAAAATCCTGAAAAACCATATTTGTCATAATATTCTCCTCCACGGTCAAATCTAATTATCTTAATGAATTTTCCCAGTTGGTTATCAAACTTTAGTCTTTCAGCAAGAACACATAACTATAAAGGGAATAATCATCAATAAATGTCAGAATACATTTGGGATTGCATAATGCAACTATATAAGGTCTACCAATATCTTTATGTAACAGACTCAAGTCAAAAGCATAAGTTGACCTCAATATCCTTATTAGTCAACTTACCCCTGCAATAGTTTGCACTTGTTCCTATATCATTATAATCTAAAATTGAGAAATGCTTTCCTTGATTAATTTCTTAACCCTAATTCTGGAAATGTGACTTAAACTTTTATGTCACATAATGTATGACTTTTCATTCATCAGGGTTCTTTATTTCATAACTTGTTTGGCAAGATACAAAGAAGTATATATCTAATTTAGGATAAGACATATTCTATACAAATCATATGACAAGAAAGTTGTACCATTATGTTTTGCATTAAACAACAAATGTACAACAGAAGTATTAAATACAAAACATTAACCCTCTTTGTCTAAAATTGATCAAAAGATTATATATAAAATATATCGTGTAAAACCTAAATGAACCTTACTATAGGGTTCAGTACATGCATTCCCCATAAATATTACTTTTACTTTATTTTTGTAAACCATTAATTACTCCTTCTTTTTATTTTAGCTTTATCCTAAATATGAACCACTGCATTGTGTAAGCACCTTGATTAGATGTTCCACTATATAGTCACCAAATACTTAATTCAAATATTGCAAATTAGATTCACAAATTGATAAGCCAATGAGTTACATGATGGTCTCACTCTTTCCTTTTAAACCTCATTTTACTAGTTTCTTTATGTCCCTAGGACCTTTACTAGTACTAGATTGACCAGCGTCAATAAGTAGAGAAGATTTAAACTTTCTACCTTTGAACTTAGCCGATTTCATCTTGGTCTTCCCTTAAGTTGCTTCGAGGGCTATAGGAGTAGGAAACTTGAATTTCTCCTCCTCAACAACACAATGGGTTATCAAAGCATTAAAGTCTCATTCCTCATCCAGCGAGTAATATGTCATCACCATATTACTAAACACTAGAAGGAGTGTATTCAGAGTCTGGTGAACAATAAAGACATCATGAAGAGGAACATTTAACAACTTTAATCTACTGTGAAGATGAATCATTCTCGATATATACTCCGTTACTCCCCCTTCTCCAGTATATTTTATGGAGAATAATTCTTTCATCAAGGCACTTGTTTTAACATTAGGTGAGACTGTATACCTCTGGGAGACATTATCAAGAAACTCTTTCACTGTGTTCGTGTCCGGAAGTCCACTTAGTAGATGGTCAAATATGGATCTCTTAATGGTCATCAAATATAATTTGTTAGATTGATCTCAGGCTTCATAGACTGCTTTATGAACTCTCAAGCTCATAGATGTAGGTGGAGATGGCCTATCTATCCGTATGACCATATTAATCTCAGTTATCTCCATAACGTTCAATACCTCCACTGTCCACTTCTTTGTATTGAAACCGATCAAGGTTTCAATAGTGGCACTGATTTTGTTGACCAAAAAGGTAATTTCAAGATGATAATGTTTAAATCAATACAAATGTAGGACAATAATGATACTCAAAGCCATTATACAATATCTTTACTGAAAATCCAGTCACACATATTATGAAATACATGTAAGCTGAATACATAATATATGCAACTAGACTTCTACATAAAAGCGATCAGAGTATAAACTATCAACTCTCGTGACACTACTATTTATAGACACATAGATCATTCAAACAATGACTTTCCTCTTGAAGTAGAACAAACAGCATCTTAATAAATCTGCATTGTAACTACTGTTCATGATTTAAAAACATGCCCTTGTAACCAAAGAGTTGGATGGACAATGAATGAAATGTTTGTTAGTAGCGTTAGAACAACAGTAAAGAGTGGTAAAGGACTGTTTTGCAATTCTCAGAAATCTCTTCTACAAATTTTCATTCGTTGTTGATGAATTTCTAATGACATAAATGTTGATGATTCAGGTATGAGAAGTATCATGTCCACTATGGAGGCGTCGAGGAAGAGAGAAAAGCCAACTACGCGGATATGGTAGGCATAGCTAGTCTATTTTTCTTCCCATTTTTGGCGCAATCGACCCACTTTCAGAAAATTAAATAGCAGGGCAGTATTTCAAGTTTCCTGCTCTTCAAAACCTATAGTTAAACCAGAACATTTCCTTACATAAGTACTACGTTTTTTGAAGAGAACATTTTCCCATTTGAATGCAATTGGGAGAATTAAGTTTGCCGCTATTTATGCCCCAAACTGCATATTTGACTAGCACCAAGTTTCACGTATCTCATATATCTAATTGAAGCAATATGATGTCTCTGTTTCTGCCGGAACTGACATCAAGCAACAAGAAATTGAAAATGGAAGATGTTTTTTTTTCCGCAATTTTGTCTGTCCGCAATTTTTCTTTCGCCCAATATGATTCTATTGCTTGTATCACCCAGTTTAACGTGGGAATGATCTACTGTTTTTCTTTTTAAGACGGCTTGATTGTTTGTCAGGCAAAGCAGCACAGCCCAGTGCGTAATTATCCTTCATGTGAATTTCAGGTGAATAAATACTATGATCTTGTAACTAGCTTCTATGAGTTTGGCTGGGGGGAGTCTTTCCACTTTGCTAACAGGTACTAAAAATGTCTTTTACATTTCTTTCCTAAGTGATAGAGCATGTTTGTTTTACAGGTTTTAGTTAAATCAGATTATGGGTTTCATTTTGTTCTTGCAGATTCAAAGGGGAGTCCCTCCAAGAGAGTATCAAACGACATGAACACTTTATTGCTCTACAACTTGGCCTTAAACCTGGACAAAAGGTTGGCTGCTTCATAGAGCGTCAGATAAACTGGCAAAATAGGAACTGTCTTATTCAAATGATTTCATACATTGATTTCGCTTGTCATTTATTAATATTATGCAGGTGTTAGATGTCGGATGTGGAATTGGTGGACCGCTGAGAGAAATTGCTCGGTTCAGGTTTGTCAAATATTCTCCTCGCCCTATACTAAGAACAAACATTTCGGTACCATGTGCATATGACCGGTACTCGTAGTTATTATGTGATAGTAGTTTTCCTTTTTTCTGCTGGTTGAATAGTTTCCTTCGAGGAATAGGGTTGTAATTAGCTATCAGATAACTTAGTGGAACATTCAAATATAGTTTTTTGTAATATTTATCTTGAGTGACACATTCGTAGTATTTGACAATCTCTTATCAAATTCATGTCATCCATGTAAAATAATGCATGAGAATACTTTTGAGTGATTTCAATTTTGATAGGTCCCAATCAAAGCTGGAAAGTTAGAAAGTAATATTATGCTTTTGGTGAGAATAAACCAGTAAGTTGATGTTAAAATATTGCTTGCTTTTATTCATGGATGAGCAATGATTTATATACAACAGAAAATTTACAACTTCCCTACTTCTCAGGACAAATGATAAGGTAGGATACTGAAAATAAAAATAAATGCTGAAAATCAAATAAGAACTACATTCCTATTTTTAAGCAAGCAACCAACCAGTAGCCATGATCTTCTTCCCACGTTCTCACACATGCACAAATTGATTATTAGTCAAAATACTTTAGATTTGACGTAGGTACTCTATGGGATCTTCTTGGCTTATCAAATTTCTGCTGGTTATTTGCCGCAGCTTCACCTCAGTTACGGGGTTGAACAACAATGAATATCAGATAACAAGAATGAAGGTGGACAAATATCCTTTTTATATCTATGCTTTTCCTGACCAAGTTACTCTTTCTGATTTGGTAGTAAAACTTTGTCTTGGCTCTGAAGCATATTGTTTTCCTTTGCCATCAGGAACTAAATCGCATTGCAGGGATAGACAAGACCTGTGATTCTGTTAAGGTCGGTTCTTTTCTTATGCAACTAATTGTTTTTGCCAATTTCGCTTGTTGCTAATTTTCATTAACTTTAACACAAATGTAGAAAGACATTGGAGATGCTAACGAGTCTGTTTTATTGAACATTGTTGTTCTATCATGACTTGCAGGCTGATTTCATGAAGATGCCCTTTCCTGAAAATAGTTTCGATGCAGTATATGCTATTGAATCTACCTGCCATGCACCCGATGCTGTAAAACAATTTATTTACGCAATTTCCCAGTTCTTGTTGTGCTATTTCTATCATCCTTAACTGTTGTGCTGTTATTACATTCCAACAGTATAGGTGCTACAGCGAAATTTATAGAGTGCTGAAGCCTGGACAATGTTTTGCCGCTTATGAATGGTGCATGACTGATTCTTTTGATCCCATGAACGAGGAACATCAAAGAATTAAGGTTACACAGATGCACTAGAAGTCTTAAAACTGTCTTACTTTACTGATGCAGATATTAATTGTTTTTAATATAATGAATGCAACTAAATCTTATGTATGCAGGCAGAAATAGAAATTGGCGATGGCCTGTCAGACATTAGATTGACTGGACAATGCATTGAAGCAATAAAGAAAGCTGGTTTTGAGGTAAATAATGAATGCATCTTCCTCTACCCTGATCCTCTGGCCTACCCGCATATTTTGGTTATTATGTCCTCATGTGTGATCGGCTTAAATGGCCGTTGAACTGTGTATATGAAGGTTTTATGGTCAGAGGATCTCGCTGCAAGCTCACCCTTACCATGGTACTTGCCTCTGGACAAAAGTCACTTCTCCCTCAGTAGCTTCCCTGTAACTGCTCTTGGGAGATTCTTTACCAGAAACATGGTAAATTAAGATCCTTCAGCTTCCATCTTATTCTTGTTCGGTGGTGGATGAACAAACTAATTCCTTTTGTATCAGTTGTATAAAGTTTGTATCAGTTCTGTTCGCTGATAATTTGCTTTCATGTATGATGTATAGCTAAAAGCTCTAGAGTATGTTGGACTTGCTCCAAAAGGAAGCCAAAGGGTTCAAAATTTTCTTGAGAGAGCTGCAGACGGATTGTTTGAAGGTGGAAGGTGAGCTTCTTTATCACGAATCTCAGTCATGGAGCTTCCATTTTCACTTTTGGAACCTCTAGTCAACTTGCAAAGTTTTGTTGGTCCTTCACATACCCGAGTTAATCATCCTATTTGATCCTGGTTTGAATGCATTCCAATCCATTTTTCCATTTTCATATACCATCCAAAGTCGTATTGGAAATGGTAGCCCGAAAAAATAAAAAAGCCCGAACCCAAGACCCACTTCGACCTTGATTGTACTTTTTCCCATGCCAAACCCAAAGAAGCTGAGTATAAACTACATGCCAGGAGAACAATGTGAAGATAGTTTGAGAAATTTCAAAGAAAGAGGCTTTTCCAGAAATGGCAGAGAGTCAGAATTTGGCTTGAGTTTGGGTTGAAACTAGTCCAAAGCCCAATCAAATTTGAAGCTATTTGTTTAGGATTAAAATCTGATTAGATTCAAGTTATGTCTGATTAAATATTTTTTTATTTTTAAAAATTAAAGACAAGATTATTTTTATTAAAATCTTGAATTTTTGACTGGATAAGGCAGCCTAAGGTCAAGCCCAATCAAAAAACTCTTGCTCGACTTGAACCAAATTTGTGTTGACTTCAAGGCGGGTCGGGTAAAACCTTACGATTCCTAAACTTTTCTGATGATAGCATCTTCTTTTCTGAGTTATCTTCTTATCCTGCTAATAATGGCAGTCAACGTATGTGTTCTTCAGGAGGGAGATTTTCACGCCAATGTTCTTCTTCTTGGCTCGTAAGCCGCTCCCACAGAACCAGTGACCATAGTTTGCTTATGTTACTCTACAATAAAGGTGTGGTTGAAGTTATTTTCAGTTTGCATATGTTACTCTACATTAAAGGTGTGGTTGAAGTTATTTTCATAGTTTGCATATGTTACTCTACGTTAAAGGTGTGGTTGTAGTTTCTTTGAACCATCGGTGAATCTTTTAAGTGAAGAACTACTTGTTGAATTTTACCTTCACGTTCCATCTTTTTGTTAACCAGCCGATTTAACTAAATTTTAATTTAAAATAAGTTTCATTTTTAAATTCAAATTATAAAATATGTTAAATTTAAGTTCAATCTATAAATTCACATTTTTAGACTTTTTAATAGTAACATAAAATTTAAATAATGAATTGAATCATTTATTTAAATTATATAATATTGTATGATTCATAACAAATTAAATTAAATAAAAATTATAAAACTTTAATTTTAATAATATTTTAATATAATAGTTATAATTATAATAGACAAAATTAGACATCTTTTTATTTTATATAACTTAAAATTTAGATCTTAAATTTATTAGGCTCAATTTTTAAACTTAAAGCTCGATTCTAAATTTTAATATTTAAGATTTTTAAATTCATCATGCATTAGATCTGTTTCGACAGGTCCAGTAGAAATATTAAGCCTCTTTTTGGTTAGGCTTATACCAGTAGAATTTTTTCTGTAGATCTTTTCTGAGAAGAATTTTTCTAAGCAATCATTTGACTGTTTGATTGTTATTTTAAAAAAAAAAATTTAAAAAGCTTCATATAGTAGATTGTCTAGTAAAATAAAAATAAATATTACTTTTAATTTTAACTATATTTTATTTTATAATAAAATTATTTATGTACATAAATATTATTTAAAGTATATTAAATAATTTGTAAAGCACAATATATTAATTATTATATAATTTTAATCTTTATGAAACATAAATGAAAATATATCTAACCAAAATTTTTATATGAATTATAAAATAATTAAAACTAATATAAAAAATAAATATTAAAATATATAAAAAGTCAAATAATATTATATAAATTTTAAAATAAATATTCAAGTTAAGTAAATAGTTAAATACATAATAAATTATGCATTTTATTGTAATAAAGAATATTGAGTTTGCAAGATAAACGTAAAGATGTGTTTATAGACATTGTGAGAATTATGTATAAACTATAAGGGTGAAGGGAACTAAAAAAGATTTATTAATTGATCTAAAAATTTTCTCCAAAATAACTATTTGAGAGGCTTTTTTGATAATCTTTAAATTTGAGTTTCTTAAAAAATTATATTTTGACTGCTAAAAAATTCATATCTATTAAAATTATTTTTTATTTTACTAATTAAACATTTATTTAAAAAAACTTTTTTAATAAAAAAAATTTATTGACATCTAAATAGGCAATAAACCTGATTTCGTTTGAACAACTGGAACCAACTAAGAGAGGAAAATCAACTGATGTATTAATTTTCTTTAGTATAATCTCAAGTTGCTTGAGTTTGTTTTAAAGAACTAAGAATAGTTGCTGATAAGCTCGCTCTGAAATTATAAAATTATTTTAAAATAAATATTTAACAATAAATTATAATTTAAATAATATTATAAGAATTAGAACAAAATTAATTTCTTAAGTTTAATAGTCATAATCATAAGTCAAATTTCCTGAAACCAAAAAGAATGGAAAAGAAAAGGTTCCTCTTCAATTTCCAATAACATTTTATTGCAACAAGACAAGACAGCAACCCCAAAATCGGTCGCAACAATCACATGTTTTTTGTTTCCAGAACATCATTCAAACACACGAAAGAATGAACTCTTTTGGGTCCAAACCTGCGGCTGCCTTTGCCCCGTAAAACCCGACTCCTCCTGAGGTAAGATTGGGGCCGCCGCCGCCGACGAAGCCGTGTTCCTGGTGGCGGTTGTGGTGGTCATCAGAAGGCGGCGGGTGATAATACATACGTGCCGTTTGTGGGCAATGGGAATGAAACCTCGTAGCTATCCTCACCCCGGCATCCAAAATCTCCATGTACTTCCCCATCTTCTTCTTCCGAAGAAAACAATCAAAATCCCTATTTGATGGAGAGCAAAGACAGACGAGAAGAGACCCAGAGAAAACAGGAGAGAAGCTAGAAGGCGTCCCAAACGTCGGAGCCCATGAAACGAAAAGCTATTTGGTTGAAACAAGGACGAGTTGAATATGAAGGGAATATATATATATATACCGATTTAATGTTAATGGTTGAGGTTTGACGTTTTCTTCACGCGTCACGCATGTTTGATTATTTGCCTCGTTCCATGAATCTGGCATGTTTTTTTTATTTATTATATTTTTCAAGTGGATGGCTAAAGTTAATTTTTAATTTCAACTTGAAAAATTTTTCCCTTAAAATTATAAATCATTAAAAATATTTTGGCCGGTTTAACAGTAAAAATTTTAAATCAACTAATTTTTACGTTTGATTTTAAAATTTTTGATTCAATTTACTTTTTTAACTTTTATTATTAAAAATTAATCAGTTTATTAATTAATCCATCAATTTTCATAACTTAATAAATTATTATAAGCTAAAATAAATCCATTAATTTTTATTTAATAATCTTCTTTTTTAATTAAATTTCAAATTTTTCTATGAATAAGGTCCATCTCTTTTAATCATATTTCAAATTTTTTATTTTATTCAATATTTAGTCCATTTTAAGATAATCTAATACCGTTTGAATCTTAACCTCTCGTCGGTTTAACTTTTTATCCAATTTTTAAAACATTAAATAGAATATATTCCTTTAGATTTTCGTGATATGATTGGGAATTGATAACTTGTGAACATTTTTCATGACTTTTAAAACTTTCAATTTGACTTTGAATTTGATTGGATAAAAATGTCAACCCAAAAATAAGTTATTGGCCTACTTGGTAATGCGTTACATCATTTAATATCAATTCTATAAAGCATTTGAAAGAACAAGAACATTAAGAACAATATATAAATATCATATATAATTTTAAAAATTAGACAATTTTCTTGAATACTAAAATTCTAGATTAAAAAAAACCCTTTTTCTTAAACCTGGGTTAAAAACTAATACAAAAATAGGAGTCATAAATATCATATATGGATTAATCAAATGCTGCTTACGCTACGATCTGACCTCACTCTTAAACTTGAATCAAATAAATTGAACTTGATATAAGTTAATAATTTATTATAATTATCGTAAATAATTAATTTAAGTCAATTTCAATTGATTATCATATAAGTCATATTTGATTAGTATATATATAACATTTATATGTGTAAAAACATATTTTTTTAAAATAATTAAAAATTATAAGTTTTTTAAAAAATGAAATTTCGACCTTTTACTATTAAAAGGTAGTTTTGATAGCATTAGAAAAATAGACAACTTTTGACAGCATTAGAAAAATAGACAACTTGGGTCTATGTTTCACTATTTCGATTTGACCGTTGGTTTAGGTTGGCAGCCGGTCTCGGTGGGAATCACTTTTCCAAGTTGTGACATTGAAAATTAGAAACTTAGAAGCTTTCTTTGGACTTTGGACTCCCTCAACGTCTGAGTTTTGACTCCCAACTTTGCGCTGAGTGACCATTCTACTTGCATCGCACATGCTACCTTTAGACCGAGTCCATGTTTTCTGGAAAATGGGCTCAGTACGACTTTCCTATACAAGTGGATGTGTAATAAGCCCACATTGAAACATAAAATGGGTCCTGAGTGGTGTTTGATGGGCAAGTAACATTATATGTTAGTCCATAACTCGATAGCCTAATTCAACATGACTCAATATTTAATTAATATAAATTTATTTCGGGTCAAATTGGGTAGACCCAAAAGTCTGCTTGACCCTGGTCTCTTTACTTTGTTGTTTGTTCAAATTTGGTGATCTATTAAGTAATCATAGGCTCACAAAGTATAATTAGGGTTGGTAAAATGGATTTGACCACAATTTAAAGTTAATAAACCATACTAAAAATAATTATAAATTAAGTCAAACTTAAAAAATTGTCTCTTCGTTTTGCGAAAGTTGGGGAGGGTCATCAATGTCTCTTTGTAATTTTCACAAAAAAGTTATTTCCATGATTCGAGCCTGTTATCTTGTAGTTACAAAAGAGTAAAAGTTGTTTCAAGGCTCTTCATGTAAGTGCCTATTTGAATGGGCTTTTGGAAGGTTAATAAGCATTTTTTTTAATCACAAAAGCCTTTTAAAAAATGAGTGTCTGGCTGTAAAATAAAAAAGCACTTCTTTAATAGATATGATTTTTTTAGCTGCCAAAATATAACTTTTTAAGAAGTTCAAATTTGGAACTTTTTTAAAAAATACATTTTCAGGTAGATTTTGCAAATCAATTAATAACTCTATTTTTTAGTTCCTTTTGTCCTTATGTTTTACACATAATTTTTATAATACTCACAAACTTATCTTCACGTTTATTTTGGAATTTATATAATATTATTTGATTTTTATATGTTTTAATATTTATTTTTTATATTAATTTTACTATGTTATAATCCTTATAAAAGATTTGGTTATATATATTTTCATTTATGTTTCATATGGTTTAAAATTATATAATAATTAATATATTGTACTTTGCATATTGTTTAATATACTTTAAATAATATTTATATGCATAAATATTTTTTATTACAAAATAAAATATAGTTAAAATTAAAAGTAATTTTATTTTTATGTTGCCAAACAGCCTATTACATGAAGTTTTTTCAAAAAAAAATTTTAAATGACAGCCAAATAATCAATTTACTTTTTAGAAAAGTTTTTCCCATAAAAGATCTACAGAAAAAAAATTCTACTAGCAAAAGCTTTACTGGTAAACTTAAATTTAAGAAATTTAGTTCAATTCGGTCTGAATAATTAAAATAAGTTTAAATAAATTTGATAAAATAATATTATTTTAAGATAACATATTGACAAAGTGTCTTATTCATTGTCATCTTTATATAGAATAATATTATATCATTATTTTTAAAATTTTTTGCTTTTAATTCAAGTAAATCCCAAGGCATTAAAGCATTATCTTGGATATTAAGCATCAAAACTACACCAATGCCCATCCAAAAACTAGTTTTTTTTTCCTTTAACAAATAAATAAAAAAGGAAGGAAAAAATAAGTGTGAAAGGAATTTAACCCTAAAAATGGGAATGGGGCGGCAACCGGCAAAAACAGAGAATGATGAGAAGAAGACGTTTTCTGGTAAGAGGTACAGTAGAAAAGATGTCAGCCATGGAAGTTGACAAGAGATGATATGAAGCTTCTAAATGGAGCAATCAACATGACAATGACTAAGACTATGACTATGACTACTAAGGGCCCGTTTGGTTGAGCTTTTATTCGTAGAGCTTTTATCAGTAGAGCTTTTGTCAGTAGAGCTTTTCTGAGAAGAGCTTTTTTTAAAAGCCAGTTGATTGTTTGGCTGTCAATTAAAAAAACAGCTTTTTTAAAAGAGCTTCATACAATAGACTGTTTGGCAACATAAAAATAAAAAGCACTTTTATTAATTTTAACTATATTAATATTTGGATATATTTTTAAAATTTTGAAATGAATTATTATATATGTATGTATCATTTTAAATTTAATTTATAGTGTTTT
>JANIJH010000204.1:330308-355603 GCA_024520975.1 Erythroxylum areolatum
TATATGATACTGCACGAACTCGGTCTTCTGTAGGTCGCTCAAGGAGTCGACGGCGCCTGGTTTCAGGTTTGAAAAGGTCGTATCGGTAGGGGCAAAGACGGTGATGCCATCCGTTGAACTGGGTCTTCTGTATCAGGTTTGTTGGACTTCGTTCCTGATGTCTCTGCCATTAAAACTGACCAGATTGAGGTCGATAAGGAAACTATCGACATGCTTGCTGCATTGGGTATGAGTTTTTGCTGTTTGTTGGAGGAGAAGAGTTTTTCGTATAAACGGAACAAAAGAAAATAAACAGAACAGTGATATAAACGTATGTGACGGAAAAATGTCTACCCGAATAAGCTGTTTTTGGAGTTTTTCTGAAAAGCTCCAAATTTTAGCTTTTGAAAAAGCTGTATTTGGGCTTTTAAAAAAGCTATTTCTACTTGAAAAGCACTTTTGAAATTTTTAGCCAAACACCCAATTTTTCTTTAAAATAGCTTTTGCTGTAGAAAAAAGTGCTTTTAGAACTCCCAAAAGCTGAAACAAACAGGGGCTAAATCATACTTCACAAGTTTTTCCAAACCCATCATTACTTCATTGAATAAGATAGAAGATACGCCACTCTTTTATATTATATTATTTTAATAATTTGTAATTTTTAATTAAATTTTAATATAAATTTAGCTCTTAAGTTAATATAAATTAATAATTTATTATAATTATTTTAAGTTAAGTTTAATTAATTTGAGTCAAGCTTAAGAATAAGATTAAATGTATATATTAGTAATATTTGATTGGTTTATGTATTTTCTACCCATTATGTGTTTTTTTATAAATTTTTAATAATAATTTAAGAAAATAAGTTTTTTCTTAATTTTATATGTGCCAGATAAAGTAAAAAAAAGAGTTCCTATTTTACCTATTTTTGTTCTTTATAAAGTCAAGAGAAGAGAATGAACCTTATTTTATTCTTCGTAAGAGTGATTCCTAAATAGTTGCCTTGCATGGCCCGAGCTTATGTTTAATGTTCATATTACATGTATTTTGTCATCATCTTAATATGAAATTTAAGAGAAATTATTTTTAAAAATAATTAGAAACCAAAAAGTTTTAAAATTAATTATATTTATAATTAGAAATTATTTAATTTTTAAAATTAATTAAATCAAATTAATGTCCTTTTCTTTTAACAATAATAAATATGACCAAACCCTCTTTATCTTCCCTCTCCAAACCCCAATTGTTTAGGAAAAGTAGACTTGAAGTTCGAGCTTTGATGGCGAATTCTCGTGGATTTGGTTCGGTAAAGTTCCACCGTTTACTTCTTCACAACTAATCTTACACTTTACACTGTTTTGAATCTGAAACCACCTTGATCCGGTTTTCTTTTTCTGTCTTTCCGGCCACTAGCTCATCATGACAGGCATTGAAATTTCAAAGACAAAGACCACGGGAGATCAGACAGCAACGTTAACACGGAGACGACACAGTGTGTGTTGTTAGTTGATTGCGACATTGTGAGACAAACAACATGCGAAGACGCGGAGCCGAAGAATGTTTGGCAAAGCTCGAATCCTTCCTCCAAGCCAAGTGCCGGACCCCACTGAACTGAATCGAATCGCGTTTCTTCTAAACCCCAGCTTTCGATGCTTTTAATAAAAGCATTTATTCAATTCCATTATTGTCTGAAATAATGGCGCTTTGAATAAGGAATCTGGTACGGGAAAAAAAAAGATTAATTAAAAAAGTTATAAATTTATTATTTGAAATCTTAAATAATAGAAATGAATTATTCTAATTTTAAATTTATAACAAAATAATTAAACCTTAAATAAAAAAGGATCAATTGTAAAAAAAACTTTACTTAATTTTAAAATATTAGTTTAAAATTTTATAAATACTAAAATATTCTAATTTTTAATTTATAATAAAAATATCTAAACATTCAGTTTTTTTTGTTAGTCTTAATCATGTTGCGATCATACTAGATTATTGTTACATGATTGTGGGGATGACAATGAAACGACTCAAGGGTCACTTCTAGTAAATTTTTAATTAAAGTATAAAGCAATGTCTTTTTTAATTGGGCCCAGGCTCAGACTTATCCAAAGCTTAACTCTTGCTTAGAATAGTTGAGTCTCGGGTCAATCTGGACTTGAGCCTGACCTATAGGTTAACTTATTAAAAATACCTGAATTTGAGTTCATGAATCAGCCTATTGTTATTTCTATATGACTGACACATATTATAATTTTGGCACATTAAAATATTTGTCATGTGATGAAAAACTAATGTAATTTCTATATGACTGACACATATTATAATTTTGGCACATTAAAATATTTGTCATGTGATGAAAAACTAATGTAATATAGTTTGTCACGTTATTAAAATTAACAAAAATTTTAATGTCAATTTATTTTTGTTATAAATAAAAATTTTAAAAAATTTTAAGTTAACATTAAAAAATTGAGTGAATTTTAAAATATTTTACTAAATTAACTAAAAAAGAAAAGGTGCATTAACTAGTCAAAGTTTGAATAGAAGCACTCGCTCTTTGTTGATGCTTTGTTCTTAAGGGTCCAACACTCAAAAAGGGGATTCTATGCTCCAACGTAATTGGTAGATTCGGCAAGAGTTATGGCCTATCATGTTTGTTCATGATAGTCACTTTGTTTGTTCGAATTGCCAAGTATTGGTATATCCTTATCACCAACACTCCATTCTATTCTGTTTAGTGTTTAGGATCGAATTTTAATCGTAAGAAGTTGGGTCGGGTCAAATTGACAACGAATTCGACTCAATTTGGTTCCATCCCTAGTAAGATATAACAAAGATCTTTAAGTTTCTTCGATCTTGAGGATAATTATACCCTTTCAAATCTCTAAATTAAGATGTAATGTTCTAATCTAAACTTAAAATTAAAAATTTGATTAAAAAAAAAAAAGGAATCAAGCAATTTTAGAATTTCTTTCCAATTTCATATTCACCAAACTGTACAACCACACATTCCTCTACAGTCAAGAAAATGTGTGGACTGATCGGCTGTAATTCCACAAAGCACTTGGATTGGATTAGGGTTTGATCTCATTATTGATCAATCTGAAAAAAACTGATATTGTCATGATTATGCTATTCTCAGAAGATGGTGGTAAAACCTGACGCTTCTTATGGTGGATACGATGATGAAGCTCCACCGAACCGGTGTGCGGTGTTCCTTTTTCCGACAAACTTCTGGCATTGGTTGGACTGAACTGAACAGAACATTAAAATCATCGATTCTCTGAATATGTTCCACTTTGAACAAGTTGATAAAACCAAGTTGCCACCAATCTTTTTCTTCAAGTTTTTTCTTTCTTTCAATAATAATTATAATTCCACAATTCTTCTTCCAAGTCACTTTAGCTGTCAATAGTTGAACAATTCAACGATACTTTTGTTTATTAAGTATTTGCTGGACCTTTTCAAAGACTGAATTGTTAATGTTGTTGCTGTAATTGATCGCCTTTTTGTGCTCTCCTATGCTGAAATCCGGAGTAAACCAGATGAATCAAGTTGATGCACTCGTGCCATTTTGTTTTTTAATTCATTTTAGAATGCTTATAACTACAAAATTCCGTATAAAAAAAGAAACTTCAAGTTGTGGAAGCCATAGAAAGAAAGAGTGGTACAATTTGTTTGAGTGAAGAATATAAATATGTGCCTAATTTATATTTTGGATAATAATGTAATACGTAATACAGACTTTATTATGTAATCAGGATCAAACATGAAATAATTAAAAACAAAGATAATGCGGAATAACTTATTTTAGTTCCATCTCTAATTTCGATGTCAATTCTAAGCTTCAAACTATCACGAATCTCCCGAGACTTTTATGAAAACTCCTCTATAGAACACGGGCTAAGTCTTTTAACAGCCTTCTTAATACATAAGCTCTCTTAATGAATTAGAGATTCTTTATACGTACGATTAATATGAGCAACTACAGGAGACCTTAACTTTTATATAGTTTTCATATCGGGTTTTCCCATCACAAGCAGATATGAGTCTGATCCACACTAATTGAGATCTATTTTTTACCTGATTTTCGACCTTTTAATTTAGATCATTTATTGGGTCACTTTATTATCTTTTTTTAGATCAAATTATGTAATTTAACTGATAATTTATTTAAAAACTAAAATATGTAATTAATAGCTATCCAACTTTATAGGAAAGAACAAAATTGTCCAATAAATAAATTATAAAGTGGTAAATTTTTAATAAATCTTTTACTCTTGAAAATTTTAATAATTTTAATTAATTGATTAATTTTTAAAAAGTTAAATCTATTAATTTTTTGTTAATAGGATCATCGATTAGATTTTCAACTTAAAATTTAATCATTTACATTAAAATTTTGTAGACTAATAAATACTTATATGAATTTTGAAATTATTTAAAGAAGCTTTTAGGGAGATTCATTCAAAAAATCTCGAGCACTGGGAGAGTATCCGATCAATTCGACTGCCTCAATTGTAAAAATCTTTAACCGTCAAAATTTTTAATATAATTTTTAACTTTTCGGTTCAATTCATTTTAATAACTCTTTTTATTAAAAATTGATTAATTTATTAATTAATAAGTTAATTTCGTAAATTAATAAATTCTTCACCAATATTCAGCGAAAATTCTGTCAACACACAAGGTCTAAATTAATAAGTTATTATAAAATAAAATAAATAAACTAATTTTCATTTAACAATTTCTTTTTTCGACTGAATTTTTGATTGGTAAAGATAAATTTTTTTAATCATATTTTAAATTTTTTAATTTCATTTAATTTTTACTGATTTTATGACCATTTAATACCGAGTGAATCTTTTAAACCTTAAATATCTTATTTTACCTATTTAACTTCCGATTCAATCTTTAAAACATTAATATCTATTATAAATTGTTGTCCTGTGTTATTAACAGCCATAATTTGTATTATAAATACAAATATTACGTTAAGTATGAGAATAGAAAAATCGTAAAAAAAAGGGGATAAACAATTAGGTAAACACAAGATTGCATTTTGCACAGTTTATGGAACATGACTCAGCACTTTGGCATATTTAATATTTGTATATTAATTGCCAAAAACCCACCACTTGCTCCTTCCTAACACTTTTGTTTTCCATTTTTAAACAATATTGATGTGACAATCCAACCATAATAGAAACATTTAATTGTTATAAAAAGGGATAAAAATAAAAAATATTGCTTATATTATAATCTTCTCTATAATTTTGCAACCCACAAAATTTTATGTACGGAATACGTTGACTTTTATCAATTTTAAATTATAAACCCGAGTTTTATGTACGGAATACGTTGACTTTTATCAAGTTTAAATTATAAACCCGAAAAGATAGATCTCCAACTTTACATGCAATTATTTTATTATCGTTATATTCTATTAATTTTTAATTTATTTATAAATTTAAAATACAAGAATTTAAAAAAATTCACACTCGTTGTAGATAAAAATATATTATAAGAAAATATATAATTATTAAATAATCATGATAAATATTAAGTGATGATTTTTAGAATATAATAATTGAAATAAAGAAGTGAAAATCTACTTTGTATCATGACCGTCCAATTTATTCAGTACCGAACAAATAATCCTAAAAACTTGTTGAGATGTCGTGTCAAGTGGTGGATGGTTGTTGAAACAGAAGTATTCACTATTCAGTGACATGCACGTTTTAATAATTAAGCACGTGCATCTATTCCCTGTTTAGATTATACATCAACGTTTTAAAATTGAAGCTAAATATAAGGAATAAAAGGTTAAATCGGATTTAAAACATGTTAAATATTAAATAAAATTAAAAATTATCTTTATTAATTAGAATTTTTGAAGTTTAATTAAAAAAAGATTATTAAATAAAAATTAATTGATTTATTTTAATTTATAAAAATTTATTGATATATAAAATTTAACCTATTAATTAATAAACTAATCAGTTTTTAATAACAATAGTTATTAAAGTAAATAGAATAAAAAATTTAAGTATTTGACTATTTGACTATATAAAACCATTGATAACCTTATTTGATATCAGCTAATTGAATTAACGAATTGAACACAATCCACTATTTTTGTTTTAGGAATTTGTTTTAAGGGTTGAAAATTTATGAGATAAAAAGACGATTGTACCCAAAAGTTGTTACCGATTACAAAAGTAGATGATAAAGAAAGAGATAGAAATAGATAAGCATAATATGTGAAGTCAATTTATTCGAAGTTAACAAATACTTTAGTTTATTCAAAAATTAAACAAAGTTAGAATTTTTCTTTAATAAAATTATCATTATATTTAAATTATATTTTCTTTTTAATTAAAGAAAACAAATATCATTGGATTTGATATTGTACTATACAAAAACCGCAACAAAATTTTTTTATATTAACCAAAATTTTCTATAATGTTAAATTCAAAGATTGAGTTAGAAGGAAAGTTTCAAATTGTATTCATTGTACTTATTAATACTTGGATTAAATTTTATAATTAAGAAGAATTAAATCATTAAATTTTAAAAAATATATTTAAATATTTTTAATCATAAAATTGTTTCTACAAATAGTTATTATGTTTAAAATTTTATTAGTAGATAAAATTATTAAAAATCTTTTTTTGGTTTTAGTTATAGGATAAGACTACTGTTATTAAGGATTACAATTTCATATAATTAAAAATAAAATTTAAACTCATTAACTACTACATTTTTTCAGTTTACTTCCTAACATTATTTTAAATAATTATTTTTTATTTTGAACATAGGCAAATAAGTTTTAAATTATTTAATTTTGACTGATAGAATGAAGCAAATTGAAACATAAGCATAATTTTTTATAAGAACATTTAAAGAAATACTAAGATATAATATTCATGTTTTTATAAATTTTTAAAGTCATTTTTTTATAAATCATTTTACTACAAATAGTTAATTTTATCAAACGTTTTAAAAAAATAACTGATGTTATCTACTGGTCAAATCAATTATATTAATCCGCTGTCAATTAACCGATAGAATCAATTAATAGTTAATATAATTTAAAAAAATTGAATTAAAAAGTTGAATTATTTAGTAGGTATAAATTGAAATTGAGAGATTAAAAAAATGAGAGAAAAATAGACTCCAAGCTTTGACGCCTTGTATTATGATATCTTAGGCGGCGGGTGTTCGGAAAAAACGACATAAAGAAAGATTTCATCGTATCCAAAAGATTGCAAGTCGTTTCCTCTATCTTCTTTAGTTTTCTTAAAGAGGCTTATCCTAATTCTTAAAAAGTTGTGACAAATTGATAAAGCTAACACTAGTAACTTAGATAACGTGATCGTAATTTTTTTTACTATTCAAAATTTGTTAATTTCCCTAATACAAGTAGTTCATATATAAAAAATGACTGTATTTTAATTTAAAATTCAAAATAATAAATTATTTTGAAAATTTTTATCCATAAAAACTTTAAACCGTTAAATTTTTCGATTTGGCTTTTAAATTTTCGATTCGATTTACTTTAATAACTCTTGTTGTTAAGAATTGATCAGTTTATTAATTAATTAGTTAATTTTTGTAAATTAATAAATTTTTATAAACTAAAATAATTTAATTAATTTTTTAATTAAACTTCAATTTTTTTATAAATAGATATAATCTCCTTTGTTCATTGGTTTAACTTCTGAGCCAATTTTAAAATATTGTTATAAATCACTTTAGGCATATTATCATAATATCATATTTAGACAAAAAAGGAATAAGTGATTCTTATATAAAAAATAGTATATTTTAATTCAAAAGTTTAAAATATTAATTACAAATTTAATTCTTGTGTATAAAATATCTTTAATCTTTATTTTTAATCGATGTAAAAATTTAAAAACACTTAATTTAAAAAAACGTGTTGTTAAACATTTTTAAATTTATATGAATGGTTGAATATATTAACATGAATCATTCTTTTTACATTAACATAATATATTCTTTTTATTCGCTAAGATTTAATAGAAATGTAACTTTTAAATTTTTTAACAAAATTCTATATACATATATATATATATATTGTCAATTTCAGCACCAACACTCACAACAAAAATATGTTTAAAGTTACATGGTGATCAATTTCTAAAACATAGACTGTCGTAAGGTAAGTTCGTTTTACCCTATTGACGACAATATTGCAATAGTATTTTAAATTGATATAAGAGAAATCATTGATTCGCATAATTAGTCGTCGCGTTTTGTTGGAAAGAAATGGCGAAAATTTATCGGGCACTGAATTATGACTGAATGTCTCTAAGTTAATTCTGGGATAGAATGTGCATCCACGACCCGATTACCTACCTGTTCTGCTTCTGCCCACTGAAAGTATAGCAACGAGCTTTTTTTCACCAAAAAGTGGCTAGCAATTTCACCAACCGACTGTTTTGTCTATTGAAATTGTGTCAACTAACTGTTTTTTCCACCTTCTAATAACCGCGCATAGTTCTCTAATCCTCATCCTATTAACTTTTCTTTCAGTATATACACATGGATGGTCACCAATAACGCTACTTTTAACAGATATTTTAATATAATAATCTCTTATCAGAAATTTTTGCATCCGAAGGATGACTATTTCTTGAACACAGGCTTCAACCAATTGAAGCTTAAGAATAAAAACAAAACGGAAAGTGTGAATTCAAAACCGATAAGGAACGTATCAAATCAAAGCATGGATGGACAAGTTCGTTTTGATGTCAATTTATTGCTTTAATGGGATAATTTCTATTGGTGTCGTTTAGTATCACTTAAAAAGACATTATCTTGCTAAATGAATCTTATGACAACTACTTAAGAACTCCTAATGTACACCAAAACTGAAAGGAAAAGGTTACGTGAGACTTAGAACAAACGTATCTGCAAAGCGTTCACATGTAAAAATCAAAATGGTAACATTATTCTTCAAAGCAATGCTTCTGTAGTTAGGAATAGATAGAAGAAAGTGTTGGTTTCAATGGAAGTTTTCGATGGATGTTGACAATGCTGTTTTTGGAACCAAGCTATGAATATTTCCAAGGTGTGATTATTGCATCCATATCTCTATTCATGCTTAATTAAAAGGGTTTTAAATGATCATTAATGATAATAATAATAACAATAATAATGTAATTTATAACACATATTTTTTAGTTCTTAAAATTTTTAAAAATTAATTAAAATAATATTATATAAAAAAATCTAAAATATCAAACAAATTTTTAATTCAACCCAACCTACAACAATAATACCAACACCCATTACGAATCCCGTAAAAATGTGAAGTCTAAAAAAATCTAACAGTACATAGTTTTATATCTATCAGTAAAGAAATTGATAAATCTCCGTGTAAAGCGAAATAATAATAATATAAAATATAAATAAATATGTCTACATAAAACAATAAAAATATGTAACGCATATATATAAAGCATAGTAAATATTAACAATAGAAAATAAAAAGTAAATAAATACACAAATAAAAAAAAATACAAGTACAAGAAAAAAAAACTCGACCATTATAAGATAATAATTAAAATAAATAAGACAATGCTTAGGCTAATTATAAAACGAAAGATTCGGAGAGAAAATGTTTAAAAAATTTAAGAGTACGAGATAGTCCTCTATATGTGAGATACTTTGTCCGTATCTTAGTACCTAACCTCTTACTAAATTTAGAATCATTTAAGAACTAGACTTATATCAATTGGTAAGGTGGAACTAAAAGTTGATAAATTTTTATAATGTTTCAAGGGAGTTGCATGAAGGACTGGTTAGAGCTGACGCATAAGAGCCTGTTGCTAATCTGGAGTACGACAGACCAATTGCTGTCCTTCATGACCGGTGATTAAAAATGGGTGTGCGCGATCCAAACTACGTAAGATCAACGTTGTCAAGTGCAATGCACCAAGGCATAATTAAGCAACTAAACCTCGCAGCCAATTTCATGTTACACGTGTACAATCAAAGGATGTCACGTGCGTCTTGTTTTTTATATTAATTGCCTTCACATGAAAAACTACCCCCTTCTCCCAATTTAATGGAATTTCGTAAGATATTTATTTATTTATTTATAAAATAAAATATTTATATTTTTCTCTTTTAATTGAAATTATATGACAAGCATAATTTTAAAACATCAATTTATAATTACATGATAACCATTTCGATATGGCTTTGTATTTAATAAAGAGAGGGCGATCAAGTTGGTAGAATGAAGGGTGTGGGCCAAAAAAGTCTTATGTTTGAATTCTCCTATCTACACTATCTCAATCGAGCCTGTCGTATAAGACTTGCCTAGTGTAAAATATCCGATTGACGTAATTTGCAGATTATTGCGTCAATCCGAAAATTTACTCAGTGCGCATTTAAAAGATAACAACTGCGAATTCATTCGTTAATATATATATATATGCCCAAACATTTTGTGAAACTAAATTACATATAACTAACAATATTCACTAAGAGTTCCGCAAAAATGCAAATCTGGAAAAGTCCATCAAATAAATAAATAAAAATTATAATTAATTATTTAGGATAATTATAACAAATTAATAATCCTAGGATAATTTAATTAGTTTGATTTTGGTTTAAGAACTTAAAGAATTAGTCATGTAAAATAATATTTAATCAGCTCATATTAATATAAATATTATAAAGTATTTTATTAGAGAGAGCTTTTATGAAAAATTGTTGATAAAATTTAAAATTTTTTGAAGCTCATGCATTTATCGTGTATCTGTGATTAAAAAAACTCAATCAGTTCAACTGACTTAATCATAAAAATTATGAATCGTCTAATTTTTTAATTTAGGTTTTAACTTTTTTTGTTTAATTTACTTTAATAATTTTTGTTGTTAAAAACTGGTAAATTCAATTTTATAAATTAATAAGTTATTATAAATTAAAATAAGTCGAATAATATTTATTTAACATCACCTTTGTTATTAAACTTCATAGGCTTACCTATTTTTTAAGTCATACTTAACAAATTTTAATTTTTTAATCTTTTAAAGTATTGATATTAATTAATAGCGCGTCAAACCCAAGGGGAGAGAGTCGCGCGTTTTGTTACAAAACAGGAGTCGGTGTTCAACTTAAATAGCTGAATTAAAGACAGCGAAAAATAATCGAAAACTTAAAAATAGATATTAAATTAAAAAGAAAAAAAGAAAAAAAAAAGATCTCTATAAAAACCGACTCTCCCGCTATTTATTCGCCATTGATTCTTATCTCCTAAACGATACACGAACTACGCTTTGAACCCATAGCTCTCCTCTCCCAACACGCACAGCCTCTTCTCCTTTAGTTTCAATATGTCTCTGTCGGAGGACTCCCCTTCTCGCTCCTCCGTCATCGTCATCGGTGCTGGTTTTTCCGGTAACGTCATCTTGTTAAGCACATGTGCATACACACGTGAATATGAACGTGTTTTGTTAGTATTATAAGTGTCGTAAAGATTTTCTCTCTTATTGTATGAGTTGTCAGGTATATCGGCGGCGAGAATGTTGGCCGAGAATGGAATAGAAGATTTGTTGATCCTGGAGGCTTCTGATCGTATTGGCGGGAGAGTTAGGAAAGAGAATTTCCGCGACGTGACGGTAGAGCTCGGTGCGGGATGGATCGCCGGAGTTGGTGGTAAACACCGTAACCCTGTCTGGGAACTTGCCTCTCAACACGGTCTCCGTACTTGCTTTTCCGACTATACCAATGCTCGCTATAATATATATGATCGGAGGTACGGTCTATTATCTTAAAACATTGGTTATTTCACTAGACATTGTAATCTTATACCTAGTGTTCTTTTCGTGTTAATTAAGTTTAGAATTTTTTTTTACCTTTCCCTGTGATTCAGAGACCGGAATTTTGAGGTTTTCTTTTTAATCCTGTTCTTGTTCTTTCTTGATTTTCATGTTCCGAGTGAGTGCTTATAATCGGTGAATGTGTGTGTTTCAGTGGAAAAATATTTCCAAGTGGATTGGCTGCGGACTCCTACAAGAAAGCGGTGGACACGGCGATTGAGAAGTTGAGGCACCAAGAAGCAAACGACGACGGTGAAATTCTGGAACTACCTTGGTAAAACTCACGAACTCTTTAAACAAATCACTTACGGGTTTTACTACTTGAGCTAGCTTTATAATATAGTGGATTCATTTGAGAATTTGCATTTGTTCAATAGCTCACCGGAGACGCCAATAGACCTTGCCATTGACTTTATCCTCCATGACTTTGAGATGGCAGGTCGGTTTTCTTCTCTAATTTTATTGTAAACGATGAAAACTGAAAACGGAAAGGAACTTTTTAATTGACGCGTGTAACTGATGAATTGGGGTTTTGTTACAGAGGTGGAGCCAATCTCAACGTATATAGATTTTGGAGAACGTGAATTTCTTGTGGCAGATGAAAGAGGCTATGAGTATTTGCTGTATAAAATAGCTGAGGATTTTCTGCTTACTTCGGAGGGTAAAATGGTGGACAGTCGCCTCAAACTTAACAAGGTAAATACAAAAATTAAACCTGCTTTCTTTGACTGCGAATCTCCTGCTGCTATTGGTTTGTTCGTTCTTTTTTACTTTTAGAATTATCAAATCATAAGTTGAAAAGTTAAAAAAAAGGGTACAAGATAAAGCGTTTTTAGCTGTTCAGTGGAGGAAAAGGAACAGGGACAATTGGTGAAGAAGGGCCTAAACTCTGTTATGTAAATATGTAGTCATCCACTGCTATCTTCTTACTATAGTGATTGATTGACCCACTTTTGGGGTTCGCTGATAGTGACTTCCTGTGTCTTATCTACCTTTTTTTAATGTTATTTTGCGATTTTCCTCTCCCCCACGATTAAAGTCTTTTTTGCTTTGGAGTCAACCGGTTTCTGTTCTGCATTTTTCTGGTGACATGATTTTGTTTCTTCAATCAGCTTTTAGTTTTTGAGTTTGGTAAACCTGGAAGTTATTACCTTTACCTTTATGTCGAATTCATTTCATCTTGATGGCAGAATGGGAAGATTTTTTAGAGTTGATTTTTCTGGTTGATATGCAAACCTGAAGAAGGTGACAATATAGCTAAGTTGAGAGAAGAGAAATCCATAGAATAAGTAGTGGTTCAGAAAAAAAATTCAAGCAACAGGTCGGCTATAAATTGGTGGACCTCCACATTTATGGCTACCATAAATTGTGTTCGTTGAGTTTCTTTTAAGTTTTACTCGGTTTCAAACCAACAACTTACATAGTCAAACCTTAGAACTTCGGTCCTTCTCCGTGACTCTGTAGTTTAATGACAAAAGCCAACTTTCAACGAACTTTTCTTGAGTTAATAACTCACCAAACATGACAGGTTCAATCATATAGCCATGAATTGCCACAATCTCAGCTATGCTTCAATCAGTAGGTCCAATTATTTCTTATGAATCTCTTAAGCAACTTGCACCACTCTGTACAGTGATTTGTAATGACCAAAAGATGATACCCAGGAGGTTGAGATGTCAAGTCAAAGTAAAAACATGAACAGAGATAGTATTGTCCATTTATTCATTTAATGTCTTCCTCCTGTCTTTGCTTAAATTGGCTCTAGATTCAGAAAACAGACAGCCTTTTTCTTACGCCACAACCTAAAGCATACTATAGTGGTTTTCTTTGCAGAAATCCTATAAGATAGAAACTGAAACATAATATATTAGAGTTTTGTTATTCTTTTTTGTCTTCTTGAGTAGTTTACCATTCACTTTAGAAAATTGCGTTGCACATGTTTTAGTGGTTTGACTTGAAAGATTCTCAATTTCCTCAATGATTTTACTATTGATTTAACCATCTTTTAATGACATTAGTTTTTGTTTTTTTTTTCTCTATCTCCAAAGCTTCTTGAATGCAGCACATTTCTCCAGACGTTCATATGACTTAAATGATTTTTTTGCATGGATTTGGGGCAGGTTGTTCGGGAAATACAGCACTCGAGAAATGGCGTCACGGTGAAAACAGAGGATGGTTGCGTTTACGAAGCCAATTATGTGATTTTGTCTGCTAGCATAGGCGTCCTTCAAAGCGATCTCATTTCTTTCAAGCCGCCCTTGCCCGTACGTCTCATCTTCCTTCTTTTAACGAAAAGTTTATTCCTGTTAATTTTCGCATCAAAAGCTTTTTATCCTAGCAACTAATCCGGCACCGCCTTGATCTTTTTGCCGAAATAGCGACTTGGGACATTATTTCAACTTGTTAAAAAAAATGATGCAAGTAGTGGTAGTTTGTCATCTCCACGTCAGTCATGGTGTCAACATTACATGTCATACGTTGTATAAAAGCCACTGGTTTCACTCCCTCGTTTGACACCTTTCAAGTTTTGTTTAAAGTTGAAGCAATCCAACTACGGAAGTGAGTTGAAGTTTTGTCCCTGTAGACAGATGTGATCACTTGTATGATTCTCGTGTCTTCAATGTGCATTTACCATTTCATGTCTCAACCATTGAACGCAAGGAATCGATAGGATAACCCTAGGTCCTTAGGTATGGGTCCCTATACCATAGGAGTCCCCAGATTTTGAGATTTCAGGACTGTCCCATAACATTAAATAGGCTCTGAAGATGAAACAAGTCAAATATCTCAGGGCAGCTAGTTTCTGTATTAAACTATACTTTTAGCTGCTATGATCATAGAATTTCGAGGTTGCTTACTGGCTACTGCCTCTGAAGTAGCAAATACCAGGCAGGATTGTTGCAAGAGTAATCCATAGAATTGTCAATCCACAGGCTACCGTTGGGTTGCCCTTTTTAAGCTGGACCATCTTATTTGTTTCACCATGTGTAATGCCTTTTGCGGGTGCAAGTTGCAGTTTTTAATACTATAGTGGGACAGTTGTAGTTTCCCTTTGATGTGAACTACCTATCCTGATGGGAACTAAATTACAATGCTAGGGAGTAGGGACAGATCTTCCAAGCCTAAGTTTTGACGAGAGTACACTGTCAAGTTAAGTGGCGATACGGTCCATATCGCCTTTGATACAGGTGTAGAACTCTGGCCTCGATAGCTTGAAAAACTAAAAAAATGAAAATTCCCTAGTTACGTGGAGTTTGTTACTTCATTTGTGATAGTTAGACATGAAGGCCAGGGAGGGAACCAGTAGGCTGATCTTTACTACCGTATTAAGTTTTTGCTAATATTTCCATATCCATATGTTTGTTTCCTTTTGTTAGTGGTCCCAAAACTGAGAAAGATCGGCTTGGTAGGAAGTTTTCCATTATCACATTCTTTGCTTTTGGGCCGCATTATTACTAATAAAGTGAAAAATAATGACACAGAAATGGAAAACTGAGGCCATCCAGAAATGTGATGTGATGGTGTACACCAAGATTTTCCTCAAATTTCCCCACAAGTTCTGGCCTTGTGGTCCCGAGAAGGAGTTCTTCATCTATGCCCACGAGCGAAGAGGATATTATACGTTTTGGCAGGTTGGTAACCCTTAAAAACTATTTTGTGCCTAATTCATAAATTTTGCATATGATTTACAAGTGAATAGTTGATTGAATGACTAGCAGTATCTCAAAGTTATTTAAGGGTTTAGCAGTTCCATTTACGAGGCCTTGGAAACCGTATCATGGGATTGATAGGATAATCTTTTAAATTGTCTCTAGTCATCATCAGATGAATCCTGTGGTTTGAAAATGAGCAAGCAGAGTCTACTTTATTTGATTTTAAAATAACCCGTCCCTTTCTTTGACATGTCATTGATTGATAATCTTTGCTGTTTCAACTTTTCAGTAAGTTGCTTGTCTTTTGCTTTGGGCTGTGACTGCCTCCTTGCTTTTATGTTTGTTTTGATTAAATATGATGAAAATTTGTGAAGCTTCCTTGCATTTTTTTGCTTTTATTTCTTTTGTATGATTCTCCTACATGCAATGTATATGATATTCGTGTGTCATTGTCTTAGAGCTGGCATTAGTAGCTGTACTGAGCAAACTAATCTATGACTTCCAACCTATACTCGTATTGGCAGCTTATGTATAGGAGATGATCCCTTTCAGAGTTCAGGTCCATTTTATAACATGTGACCTGTGATCTTCATGTGGAATCTATACTATATTATAATCTTTTGATGTGATCGAAACAGATTTTGTTTCTCACACAACAAAAACGCTTTTAACTTGATATGAGAAATACGTTCCATTAATCAAGCTCCAACTCTCCAAGCTGGATTCTGATCTGTTATTTTGTCATCAGCACATGGAGAATGCATACCCTGGTTCCAATATCCTGGTTGTGACGTTGACAAATGGGGAGTCGAAACGTGTCGAGGCTCAGTCTGATGAGAAGACATTGGAAGAGGCCATGAGAGTACTAAGAGACATGTTTGGACCAGACATACCTAATGCCACCGATATACTTGTGCCCCGCTGGTGGAACAACAGATTCCAGCGTGGCAGCTATAGCAACTACCCCATCATTTCAGACAATGAACTAGTTACTGATATCAAGGTTGGTAACCTATCTCACTTGTCTCTTCTGTTTCATGGATGCTGATGCTGGTACATAGTTTATAGGTAATCTGTCCGAATTTCACTGATATTAAAAACAAAATGAAAACAGGAAAGATAAAGAAATACTCAAAAGTTGTGAATTTTTACTCATATTAGCTGAGACTGTTTTGTTCAGGCACCGGTAGGACGGATCTTCTTTACAGGCGAACACACTAGTGAAAGATTCAGTGGCTATGTCCATGGAGCTTACCTTGCAGGTGAGAATACGGACTGGTTTACACACACTGGTGTGCTTTTTAGCTTCTTTAGTTCTATTATCTCTAATGTAATGAGCTTGAACTAGGTATTGAGACAACCAAATCACTGTTGTTAGAAATGAGAAAAGATGACGACAGGAAAAGTGAGAGCCAAAGCCAGTCGTTTCTGCTAGAACCCTTACTAGCTCTGACAGAATCATTAACTCTCACACAGGCGGAGCCAGTCCCAAAGCTACACAAGTGTGATATCCGGACACAGCTATATCTTAGTGGCAAGCTTGGAATCCCAGAGGCAATATTATGACTATATGAACCTAAGATTGAAACGAACCCTCATGATTACGATAAAGATGAAGGTATAACAACCTATGAGATGGGTTTGGACTCGGAATCAGTTCAGACAGACCTTGATAATGCCATGATCAGCCCTCGCTGCAGGGTAATGAAATGAAGAAGATGCAACCAAACCACCCAAGGACGGCAAGGTAATCACAGAAAGGGCGTGTCTAAGGTGCCATGATTAGTCCTTGTTGGAGGAACTAAAAATATGAAAGATCAAACACAGAAATGGTTGCTATTTCCGAGAGAGCTGTATTAGGCATTCAAATGTAATAATTGGTTCATTGTTAAATGGAAGATGTAGAGAGAAAAGCTCATCATATAACCATAGGTTTCAGTCCTACTGGTCCATGGATAAGAAGTCTATGGATTTAGCTATAGTTTTCTAGACCAAGTTAATTACTACTCTTAGAATCAAGTATATAATAAGAAGTCAGACTGGATTATTCATATGTTGTGAAGAACATGACTGAAGCAGAAGTGAAGCATTCAAAAATTTTCATTGAGGATCAATTTGTAGAAGAACTGCTGTTTTGGTAGCATTATCACTAACTTATTGCAGAGCTTATAAGCCAAGATAGTGATGAGCAATGTAAACGGTAATGCATTGGAAAAATTATAAGGCTGGAATTGCAGATGTATGTTTATTATCTAATATTATATGCAATAACTGTAAATTTTCAATAGAAATTTCATAATTAAATAATAAGACAATTTAATTGATATTACGACGAAGTATTAAATTAAATTAAATTAAATTATTTTATAAGTTTGAATTGAGTTTAAAACTTGAATTTTAGAATATTAGTGTATGTTTGGTTGTGGGTTTATCAATGAGATGGAATGAAAAGTAATATTATTTTATCGTTTGGGATGAGGGTTTATAATAGAACGAAATGTAATATTATTTTATCATTTAGGATGATGATTTATAATAAAATAAAATGGAATAGAATAAGATGGAAGAGGAAGATTTCATATCACATCTCATTTCATCTTAAATAGTAAAAATGAAAAATCTTAGGAGGTTGAGGATGAAGTGTAAACTGATGAACAAATTTACATTATATTACATTATAAATCTTTCATTCAAATAACATTTCAAAATGAATTCTTCCATCTTTCCCTCTCAAATAACAATTTTCTAATATTACATCTATTTACGCTCCATTTTAATTTATTTTATTCTATTAAAAATTTTACGTCCAACCAAACATAATATTTGTGTTATTATCCCTACCTGATAAAGAGGCTCTTTCGAGACGAACCACGTATTGTTACAAGTTAAATCACTAAATATTTAAGATTAATAATTGTTAATAAATTTCACTAAATTGAAATGAAAATAAGAAAATGGCTGACGTTATTAAGTGTGGTTTAGTCAAAGAACTGAAATGACAGTCGCACACCATTCTCTACACTTGGAAGAAGATGACCCCATCGCTTTGAGACCCCTTTAGCCACGAAGCACGACACGTTCTCTTCATGCAAAGAGAAAGATCACCCCCCCTCTTGTTATTAATCTTCATTCATTCCTTTCTCAGTTCCATCATAAAATGCCAGGCCTCACTCTCGAGGACACCATTCCCAACCTTGAAGTTCAAAGCACTCATGGAGCCATCAAGCTTCATGACTACATAGACAATTAGACTATTCTCTTCTCTCACCCAGGTTCGTTCAATGAAGCATGCTTCTCAAACACACAAGTTCATTTACGTGTAAACAAGACACATGTATGATATATATTCACGTATTTAGCAACGAAAGCATAACCGAAAAATATACCTCCAGCCATTGTCCGGTGATGTCCAACAACGTCTCTAATATTTTTAAATCTTATAGCCTGTGTTTTCACAATATGATGGTGTTCAATATTCTGTTTCGTGTGTTAAAGGATAGAGACCCAGAATGTTTACAAATTGCTTCATCGTCTCTGCCCATCACAGAGGATGAAACATGATGAAGTATGGGCGTTAACGTGTGCGTGGAAAGGGTTAAACATTAAATGGACCATATTTTCAACAGTAGGAAGATTTGAAAAAATCTTACATTCTCCCACTTGGTTCATTTAACCCAACACCAAATATAACAAGAAAGCAAATGTATGAATTATGGTGATAGGTCCTCTTATAGTGAGTATTATCTTTCATATATTACATATATAAAATTTCTCATTACTAGCCCTTAAACTTAATAAATAAACCATATCTTTATTCTAGGTCCAAATTAAATGATATTTCTCAAAACCAATCAAATATATGTGTGCACAAAAGCATATAAGAAAACATCAGACTAAATAAGAGTTCCATTAATGCAACAAATGTACAATAAAAATTACATTATGGAACCAAGTTCCATTTGCATTACGTGATCCTTAAACTGCTTATGTGACATGCCTTTAGTTAAAGAATCCGCAATCATCAAATTAGTGCTAATGTGTTCTATGATAACTTTCATTTCCTTAACACGTTCTCTTATAGCTAAATACTTAATATCGATATGCTTACTTCGACTTTCACTCTTGTTATTTTTAGCTATAAAGACTGCAGCTGAGTTGTCGCAATACAACTTGAATGACTTATAAATTGAATCGACAACTCTAAGCTCAGATATAAAACTCTTTAACTATACAACACACGAGGTGAGCTCAAAACAGGATACGAACTCAACTCATAGTGGAAGTAGCAATTAGTGGAAGTAGCAATCAGGGTTTGCTTTACACTTCTCCAAGATATAGCTTCAACAACTAGGACGAAAATATAACTAGATGTTGATTTCCTTGAATCAATGCAGCCAGCAAAGTCTGAATCAGAGTATCCAACTACTTTCAGGTTCTCAATTTGCCTGTACATAAGCATGCAGTCTTTTGTACCCTGAAGATATCTCATAACCTTCTTTGCAGCTTTCTAGTGTTCAACACCTATTCTCAGTTCGTCTCTATATAAGCATGTAGTCTTTTGCGCCCTGAAGATATCTCATAACCTTCTTTGCAACTTTCTAGTGGTCAACACCTGGATTACTCAGATATCTACCTAACATTCCAACAGCATATGCGATGTCAGGTTGGTGCAGATCTGAGCATATATAAGGCTTCAAACTACTGAAGCATATGGAATGTTCTTCATGTGTTTCCCGGTCAAAATCATTCTTCGGGCATTAATTCAAATTTAATCTATCACCTTTCACAATGGGTGCTACACTTGGTACACAATCTTTCATCCGAAATCTCTCTAAAACTTTGTTGATATAAGTCTCTTGAGACAAAACTAAAATGCCTCAAGATCTTTCTCTATGGATCTTGATGTCAATGACATAAGATACCTCACTCATATATTTCATATCAAAATTCTTTGAGAAAAATTGTTTCACCTCATATAGCAAACCTTTAACATTAGTTGCAAGTAAAATATCATCCATATATAACACAAGAAAACAAGTCTTACTCCCACTGACCTTCTGGTATAAACACTATTCTCTTTAAAAAAGAATAAAGTGATAACCTCATGGAATTTTAAACACCACTACTAAGAGGCTTCTTTTAATTCATATATGGATTTATTAAGCTTGTAGACTAAATGCTCACCATCACTAGAGGAGAATCCTTCAGGTTGTTTTATATAAACCTCGTCCTCTAGTTCACCATTGAGAAACGCCATTTTCACATCCATTTGATGTAACTCAAAATCAAAATGAGCTACCAATGTCATGATTACACGAAGAGAATCTTTCTTAGATACAAGAGAAAATGTCTCCGTATAGTCAATTCCTTCTCTCTGAGTGAACCCTTTGGTAACAAGTCTTGCCTTATGTCTCTCAGTATTGCCTCGTGAGTCTTTTATTTTTCTTAAATACCCATTTACACCCAATGACTTTCACACCATTGGGCAACTCAAAGAGATCCCAGACTTGGTTAAATGCCATGGAATCTATCTCATCTTTCATGGCATTATACCAAAGGTCCGATTCTTTAGAACTCATGGCCTATGAAAACATTTCAGGATTATTTTCGACTCCAATGTTGTAATCTGACTCTTGTAGATACACTATGTAATCACTAGGTATTATTGACCTTTTAACTCTAGTAGATCTCCTCAATGTTGTATCATCATCCTCTCAAAGAACATGTTGCTTAACCTGTTGTTCAACTGGTTGCTCAACAATTTTCAGTTGTTCCTCATTTATACCTGGATCTACTAGGTTGGTATTAATAGCTTGTGGAACTTCAGTAACTGGTTGTCAAACACCCGTTTCAATTTGAGGGGTGTGAATGATAATTAATCTATTACTTGAACTAGAGGGTTGAGCTTCATAATAGCCTTTTTTTCAAAAACTATGTCTTGAAATTGACCACTCTTACTGATCAAGTCATTTTCAAGAAATTTTGCATTACTTGCTTTCACAATTCTAGTGCTGTGAGATGGACAATAGAATCTGTACCCCTTAGACCTTTCAGCATATCTAATGAAATACCCACTAATGGTCCTTAAGTCTAACTTCTTCTCTTGTGGGTTGTAAATTCTCACTTCAAACGGGCATCCTCAAAGGTGTATATGCCTAAAACTCGATTTTCAACCCTTAAATAACTCAAAATGTGTCTTTGAGATAGCTTTGGCTGGAACTCGGTTTAATATATATACAACTATCTTTAGAACTTCAATCCACAAGAATTAAGGAAGTTTTGTGTTACTCCTCATACTTCCCACGATGTCCATTAAGGTTCGGTTTCTTCTTTCTACTACATCGTTTTGATCCGAAGAACCAAACATGGTATACTGAGCAACAATCTCATGTTCCTGAAGAAACTTCGCAAAAGGACCAGGCCTTTGTCCACTTTCAGTGTATCTACTATAGTACTCTCCACCACTATCTGACCTTACGATTTTAATCAAATTTTCACATTAACTTTCCACTTTAGCCTTAAACAATTTAAAGGCATCCAAAACTTCGTCCTTAGAATGAACTAACTAGAGATGTATATATTGTGAATAATCGTCTATGAAGGTGAGAAAATATTTCAGACTATTTGCGTCCATATTTGAACATCAAATATCTGTATGTATGATTTCTAACATGTTTGTATTCCTCTTGGCACCCCTTTTAGACTTGTTAGTTTGCTTACCCTTAATACAATCCAGGCAAGTCTCAAAATTAGCAAATCTAAAGTACTAACGGCCTGTTTGGTTCACGGAATGGAATAGATAAGGAGTAGAATAGTTATTCTTTGGAATAGAAAAGATGAGGAATATAATAGAATGTGTATTACTTTATTTGGTTCAAGGAATGGAATAGATAAAGAATTTATATTCTATTGTTTGGTTTGAAAATCTAAACTTGGAATAGGAAAGGAATAACTAACAAAAAGACTAAAATACTCTTATTATTATTATTATTATTGTTATAATTAGTATTACTATTATTATTATTATTATTAACTCTATTATTCTTATTATTATTACTTATTAATTATTATAAAATTTCTACGTATTATCATTATTATTATTATTATTATTATTATTATTATTATTATCAATTAATTTTATTATTATTTTTATTATTAAAATCCTTATTATGATTAATTTTCTTATTTTTCTATTTATTATTATTATTGTTGTTGTTGTTGTTGTTGTTGTTGTTGTTGTTATTATTATTATTATTATTATTATTATTATTATTATTAGTACTACTACTACTACTACTACTACTAGTATTATTACTACTACTACTACTACTATTATTAACTTTATTATTCTTCTTATTATTAATTATTGTTATTTATTTATTAATTATTATTAACTTTATTATTCTTATTATTATTCTTATTATTTTTAATTTTATCAATTATTTTTAATTTGAATTTTTTATTAATTTTTTTGTTATTATTAAAATTTTCTTCTTCAAATTTATTTATTTATTATTATTAACTTTATTATTCTTATTATTATTAATTATTGTTATAATTTTTCTACGTATTATTACATTTATTCTTATTTTTATTATTAAATTTATTTTTATTATTAATTTTCTTCTTCTTCTATTTTATTATTATTATTTTTATTATGATTATTATTATCTTAACTAATCATATTCTGCATAATATAATCCAGACAAGCGGTACTAATTGAACGAGATAAAAGCAAAATGATGACATTCCTAATTAATTTTAAAGCTAATGGCATTTTTGCAATCAAAGTTCATTCGAAATTGTATTAGAACAATGTGCATAACACATTAATACCATAGAATTCCCGATGCAATGTTTAAATAGTTTGATATTTTCCATATTAAAGACATGAACAGCTCCATCAGGAACTTAACAGCATATGCAAAGGCCCTAGCTTCATATGCAAATAGGAAAACTGAATTTACCAAAAACAAAACTTTACAAAATAGGAACTTCTTTTTCAAAATTTTCATAAGAATTTTTGTTTGTTCTCTGCAAACCTTTATATGTCTATACAAAAACAACTGGGCATGTGAGGCTTTATGTCCCAACAAACTCAGAAAAAGGAGTTTGCCAAGAAAAGAGACCAAACGCCCAGAAACTCACAAGAGCTTGTGTGTCCTAATAGGCTAATAGCTCATGAAAAATCACAGAATTAAAAGGGGAAGAAAACTAAAAGGAAAATAGAAAGAACATATTTTGATGTGTGTTTTCAGCCGGGAATCTGTACAATACAATAGAGAAGAGAAAATACCATTTCAAGGAATCTAATAAATGTCGAGGTGATGCACTTCTCCACAGCCATGGTGAGGTGATGCACTTCTCCACAGCAAGCACTACACCTTCTGTTATCTTTAAGCCAATGGCAGTTGAACCCAACTATAATTAATTCAAAGCAGATTTTGTTAACAAACACAAACATCAGGTGACTGTTCAACAAGCATAAAAACAACAGAAAGAAGACGAACAGGAAATACCCATTCGACACCCATCACCCAATTGAAATACCTAGATGAAAAAATTCCCCCCCACCCATTTGACACCCATCACCCAATTGAAATACCCAGATGAACAAAATTTTCCCCTACCCATTCGACACCCATCACCCAACTGAAATACCCGGAGGAAAAAATTCCTCCCACCCATGCGACACCCATCACCCAATTGAAATACCCAGATGAACAAAATTTCCCCCTACCCATTCGACACCCATCACCCAATTGAAATACCCAGATGAAAAAATTCCCCCCACCCATTCGACACACCCAATTGAAACAATGCAAAATACTTACCTAGAATCAAGCACTTGTGTAGGATGCTGGAATAACGGACTTAATTTGAGAATCACGCAGTTGAAGAAGTGGAAGATTTTGGAGGCTTGAACGTGAGAGGATAAGAAGTTTCGGAGGCTCGAAGATGTGTCAACGTCGAAGAAGGAAAGTTGTTTCGGAGGCTAAAGAAGGATAAATTGTTTCGGAGGCTTCAACGTGAGAGGGTAGAGTTGTCTTCAACGAGAACAACAGAGAATAACTATTCTTCGAATAAGTAAAGATAGGTTGGTGGCGGGTTTCTCTATTCTCCAATTTTTAAGAATAAGTAAACCAGATGCTTACTTATTCCGCGTCTATTTTTAAACCAAACGCTATCTTAGGAATATATTAGGAATGTCTTATCTTTGGAATGGATATTCCATTATACCAAACAGGCCGTAAGTACTACTCCATTTACTAATCTCTTAATTCTCTCAATGGAGATGTGTCCTAATTTGCAGTGCCATAACATAGAGAATTTTTCATTCACAACATACTGTTTCAATCCAACAGTGACATGCATCGAATTATAGGCATCATCATTTTGTAACTGAATGGAATAAAGATCATTAGATAATGTACCATAACTAATATCTTCAGAACCATTACATAAACTGAAACCAAAATCCAAAAAGCTAAAGAAAAAAACAAAAGGTACAAGTCTTGATACAGAAATCAAATTTCTAGAGCAATTTGGAACATAAAAGGTCTTTTCTAAATACAAAATAAAGTCACAACTTAAAACCAAACTGCAAGTGCTAATGGCTTCCATATGTGAAGTTGTCTTTGTTGGGTCTCTAATTTTTTTTATTTTTATTCTTATTATTAATTTAATTGTTTTATTACCTTTAGAGTTGAGTCTTTAAATTGGCAAGTATGAATGGGGTATTGAATGTAGAAATTAGAATTAAAATGAAGTGTTAGAATTAAATTAGCTTAAGGAGTTA
>JANIJH010000204.1:361800-390692 GCA_024520975.1 Erythroxylum areolatum
TATTTATATTAATTGTGGTTATTATTTATATGTAAAATATTTAAAAATTATTGTTATTGACTTATTTCATATTAATTTTCATTATTATTTACTATTAAGATTTTTGAAAACATGGTTGATGTAAACAGTAAACTAGTAAAGTATACAGTAGAACTGTACAATATACTAATATGGACTATTTTGCAATTTTTAAAAATTTCAGGGACTATTTTATAAATTTAAAAAATTACCCGAAACGGTACCCGGTATCGGTACCGGTACAGTTCCGTTCTAGAACCTAATCCGATACTAAAGTTGGTACGGTATTCATAACTTTGGTACTATTAGACCTTCTTATACCATCTGCTTCAACGAGATTTATACTAAGTGTTATTGTTATTGTTGTTAAAAATTGAATTAAATTATCATATTAATGATGTTTAATTAGAAGACAATTAATTTTTATATTACATGTCGTTATTTTATAATTAAAGTCTAAAAATAGTGTTTTTTTAAACTAGAAAAATAAAATTTGAAAATTATAAAAATGAAGATTTTTTAATTTTAAATTATAAGAGAGGTTTATAATAAGATATACTATAATTGTATGGATTATTAATGAATTCTTTTTACAATTTTATATTTACAAAATTCATCCACTTGTTTAAAAAATTTTAATTGCAAATTCTTAAATGATGTTGTTGTCATAGTATTACACGTCACAAATAAGTATATGAAATGATTCATTTTTTAAAATAAATCATTAATCATACATATTAAAAGCGGACAAATTCATATTTAGGTAAATTATAGTTAAAAATATGTTTGGTCGAAGGTTTATTAATGAAATGAAACAAAATGTATTATCATTTTATCGTTTCGGACGAGAGTTTATAATAGAATATAATGAAATGAGATAGAAGATGAATGTTTTATATGACATCCCATTTTATCATAAATAGTTAAAAAAAACCTTCAATTTGAGGAGTTTATGATGAAATGTAAAATGATAAATAACTTTACAGTATATTAGATTATAAACCCTTTATCTAAACAACACTTTATTATATTACATTATGAACCTTTCCATTTTTTACAAAGGACAATTTTTTAATATTACATTCATTTATGTTCAATTCCATTATAAATAATTCAATTCTATTATATTTCATTTCATTTTATTGAAAACTTTACGTTTAACTAAACATAGCCTAAGAGATAGATTATTTGACTGACTTAATCCAAATAAGTGGTAGGTTAGCTAAACAATGATTTTGAACTTTATTAAAGTAAAATTTCATTAAATTAAGTTAATAATATGTTTTATAAAATTGAAAATTTTGGTTTAAAATAAAAAGGGAAAAAATAAAATGTCGTTTGAGGGGTGCGCTGTCCTTGTTTATGTAAATTAGTAACAGGATGTTTGGTTCACCTACTGGAATAGATATGAAATAGAATGGTTATTCTTTTTTTGGTGAAATGGATAAAGACAAGGAGGTCTAATGCCTAACAAAACGACAGAGAGAACATCATTTTGTAAATATTGACGAAGCCCTGGCATTGGAGTCTTTGATTCATGCCAACGATTCGACGAAGAGGACCCATATTTCGCTAACAAATCAGCGCATTGATTCCTTTCCCTGAAGGTGTGAAGAAGAGAACAATTACAATCTCTGTTCAGCATATATCTGACATAATCAACAATAACCAAGTAAGGGTGTTACTAGACGAATAGCTTTGAGAGAGTCTGACTCCACAAGAACCCTCCAATAACCATAATCTCATGCTAAAGAAATTCCACGATAAATAGATTGGAGTTCAGCTAGAAAATCAGTAGCAATCCCAATAGAACCTGAGAAGTCAACAATCCAACGACCAGCCTCATCTTGCAACAATCCACCAAAGCCAGCAGCATCGAGATTGTCGAGAGAGCTCCCATCAACAGTAACTTTAACATAGTTCGGCGAAGGGGCCTTCCACGAGACCCAGCTACTCTCCCTCTCTATCATCGTAGCCTCCTCCATGCATGCTCGACACTCATCAACAAGCTTCAAATAGTTATGGTGTTGTCCAAAAACAGAGATTGTCTCACGCTGGAAGATCTCACGATTTCTAGCACACCAAATGGTCCAAGCTCCAACAATGAATTTGATGGCGTGATCAGGAGAGCAAGATACATCAAACACATGAGTGGTAATCCATGTAAGCATTTAAGCTACCCAAAATAGCAGTCCGTACCGATTTCGCCCATAAACAATCACGTAAGGCATGAACATTACTCTCCCAATCCTAACCACAAAGTGGGCAAAACGGAACTTAGGAATAAAATATACGAGGAATAGAATGAAATATGTATTACTTAGTTTGATTTATTTATAAGAATTTCTAATGATGATGTATGCTAATGTTTGGTTTGAAAACATAAAATTGAGATGACAAAGACATAACTAACAAAAAAACCAAAATATCTATTATAGTCTCTATTATTATTATTATTATTATTATTAATTTTTCTATTATTAAATTATTTATTATTATTATGAATTATTAATAATAATTTTGTTATTATTATTATTATTATTATTAATTTTTATAATTATTAATTTTCTTATAATAATAATAATAAGAAGAAGAAGAAGAAAATAAATAAATAATAATAATAAGAAAATTAAAAATAATAACAACAACAATAATAAAAATAAAAATAATAATGATGATAAAAAGAAGAAGAAAATTAGTAATAATAATAATGATAATAAAAATATTGATAATAATAATAATAATAATAATAATAATAATAATAATAATAGAGACAAAGATTGTCTTTATCTATTATTACACGTTTTACAGAATAAGTAAAGACAAAGAAAGATACCTTTAGTCATTCTTAAATATATAAAAATAACTAATATGAGATTAATTATTTTGTATATTATTTTTCAACTACAAAAAAAAAAAAATCATAAAAATTATATATTCCATTCAACCATACATCCATAAGGAGTACAGTAAGCTGCATTAGTGCGACTAGTTCCTTAACAGTGACGTCGTTTCATGTTTATCTCCTTCGTTCCTTTCCCTGCAGTGTCCTGGGTCTCCACCTTTTTTCCCGCCATTTCTTGTTCTTCCCTCTGGTATGTCCACTTCACGAAACCCTAATTTTCTGTCGTAGTTTGGATCATTCAGGGTTTCGTAAGGGCTGGCGATTGTCATCAGTTCAAAAACTTGAGATTGAGGAAACCAAAAAGCGCGAATATATGAGGAAGTCTTCGAGGAAAATCGACGAGCCTCCTTCGAAACGGCCAAAGGTTACCAGGTTCAGTGAATTGCGGCACCTTGGTGATATGGGAATCTTGACGGCTTGTTCTTTACGATTCTTTAAAGTTGCTGTCATTTGTATTTGTGGTTGGGTCTTTTTATGTTTTAGGGTTTTAGGTATTGCTTAATGGGAAAAAGAAAGCTGGGGAAACGGCGATGACTTACATTGGTAGCGATTTGTAAATTGCAATTAGGGTTTTATACTATTGATTGTTAGAGGCTGGATCTTATCACATGGTGATTTCTGTTTCTCTTTATGTTCTTATGCCATATCATGTTTGGACACTCGCGAGATGCTAGTGTAGGGGTGGAATCCAGAGAAAAGAGAGGAAACTTAGATACATGAGCAGTTTAAATATCAGAAAAACTTCGAGTGGTGCTTTTTTTCCTTTAGAATTTATTCGTGAGGCAATTTCCCGTGACATCGTCATTTGAAAACATGATAATATATGACTTTTGTAGAGCACAAAATATACTGAGATTTTAAGTTTCCCCTTTTGTTTCTACAAATATTTGGCCCAACATTTATAATATGGACCAACTTTTCTTGATGTTATCTTTCAGAGGAGAAGATGATTATATGCCTGGAAATATAATCGAGTTGGAGCTCCGTAACTTCATGACATATGAATTTTTGCGTTGCAAACCAGGATCACGATTGAATCTTGTAATAGGTCCAAATGGATCAGGGAAGAGCTCTATTGTGTGCGCCATTGGCCTTTGCCTTGGTGGTGAACCTTCAGTACGTCAATTCGGTAGTCCGATTGATCGTTAGATTTAGATGGAATTGCATGTCTTCTTACCTAGAAACATGAGGGGCCTATATTTTGCAGATTCTTGGAAGGATTGGTAATATTGGAGGATATGTGAAGCACGGAGAGGAATCTGGACATATTAAGATATCCTTGAGGGGAGATACAAGAGATGAACAGATTGATATAATGCGCAAGATTTATACATCGAACAACAGATCAGAATGGTTCTTGAATGGTTAGTTGGTTAGAATTGTAAACATCATACCCTTATTTAAGTCAATCCATGTTGCCCTGTAACATATGCTGGTACAACACACACATATGGATCTAATAATACTACTGCTTAGGAGTTATTCAAGTAAAAGAAATGTGCTGATCATGTGTACAAGGACTTGATAGTTATTTGGTTTCCCAGACATATCTTTCACTTAATCCGAGTATGTTAGCACATAAATTTGCATTGAAAATTATTTTGGTGTCTGGTTTATTAATTTAAAGTTTCCCTTTTTCTACGTTTTTGAGTTTCCCTTTTAATCCATGTTGAGTTGATCTCAGAAAGAGGAGTAACTAAGAAGGAGATATCTGAAATCATTCAAAGGTTCAACATTCAAGTCAACAATTTGACTCAAGTAAGGTGTACAGTTTCCTGTTGTAACTTTGTACTGTGTCTTGTAGATGTGCTTCCTCCAATGGAGGATCTTATATGTGCTCAAATAGACATTTATTCCTAGTAAAGAAGAAAGATTGACATATGATTTCTAGATAATTGTGTATATGCTTGAAACTGGATTGGTATATTTTCACTTACAAACCTTTTTGTGTATGAAATGCCTTACCAAAAGTTTCTGCTGCATGAGTTAGTTGAAGAAAGCTTATGTATAATTATCTTTGCAAGCTTTTATGTCCTTACTTCGCAAATTCTGGTTAACCTACTTATCTCTTTTGTTTTTAGATGATTTATATGCTTGATCTTAATGCCTTTTATTGTTTTTGCATTTTTCTTTTGTTTGGGGATGTGATTCCAGTTCCTACCACAAGAGAAGGTCTGCAAGTTCGCAAAGTTAACTCCCGTAGAACTCCTAAAAGCGACAGAGCAGGCAGTTGGTGATCCACAACTTCCAATCCAACATAATGCTCTTGTTGAGAAAAGCAGTGAGCTTAAGGATATTCATCGTGTAAGTCTCTCATTTCGTTAATCTGTCGACGGTTGTGTTTATAATTATTGATCTCTTAAACTGATTCCAAAAGCACGATTTTGTTTTTTCATTAGGCTTTAGAGAGAAATGGAGATACTTTGAGTCAGCTGAAGGGTTTGAATGCTGAACTTGAAAAGGACGTTGAGCGTGTCCGCCAAAGAGAAGAACTCTTTGCAAAGGTATGTGTTAAATCAGTCGAAATGTTCATCTTCCTGATACGAGTACCAGTACTTTTGCGGTCTTACTGCAGGTTGAGACCATGCAAAAGAAATTGCCTTGGTTGGAATATGATCTGAAGAAATCTAAATATATGGTAGCTAAAGAGAAGGAGAAGGATGCAAAAAAGAAGGTTGATGAAGCTGCTAAAAATTTAATACTTTTGAGAGAACCAATCGAGTATGTTGTTGATCTCAATTGCTATATTGACTTACTGTAATTTTGTTAAATAGCTAGCTCTTTAGTCAATCAATCATTGCATAGTTATTGTATTGTTCTTGGGAAGCTATATCCTATTCGATTTGATCACTGTCACTCAAGAAAAGCACAAAGACAGATTTGCAATCTAATGTTCTAGGGGTGGTTCAGTTAACAACATCCTTAATCTAGTTGATCAATGCATCTTGGTCACGTGTCACTAGATTTGATCTTGCTATTTATGGTGACAAAGCTAATAGCTTAGTTATTGACTTGACAAACTTCTTGCTGGCAGAAAATCCTGTCAAGACTTTCACTTACCTATTAGCTAAAGAATTTTACTGCAGAAAACAAAACCAGGAAAAGGCCATGCTGGAAGCTGATTGCAGAAAGATCAGCAATGTTATAAAGGACAATTCTAAACGACGTTTGGAACTTCTTGAGAAAGAAAATCATTTGGTATGGCGAGTTTGTATTCGATAACAGTATAAATGTTGCACAAAATAAAATTTTTCCTTAAACTCTATATTTTAATTTACAGGGAGTGCAGGTACAAGGGAAATATAAAGAAATGGAAGACTTGAGGAGGCAAGAAGCATCTCGCCAAGAAAGAATTTTGAAAGCAAAAGAGGATCTTGCTGCTGCTGAAACAGAACTCCAAAACCTTCCTATTTATGAAGCTCCAAAGGGAATACTTGTATGTTTTGTAAATCGCTAGAAATTCTCATGCTGCAAATTTTAGCTGGTTTTGACAAAAAATCATTTAAAATTCACATAGTTATTTTTTTTTTTGAAAGGGGAAATGAACTGCTTCAATTTGTTATCTCTTTGCTATGTTTACATCTGTTTGCAGGAGCAATTAACTACTCAAATTTCTGAGCTACGACCCTTGGCTAGTGAGAAGAGGAGTCAAAAGTTGGAGAAGGGGAAACTTCTATCTGTAAAGAAAGATGCCTTGCAGCAGTGCCTAAATAAGTAAAATTCCACAAATCCCACAATGATTATTAAATGCCTTCTCAGTAAAGAGAAAATAAAAGATCTTATGTTGATGTTCATGTCATACCTTATGCAGGCTGAAAGATATGGAAAATGCAAACAATAAACGCTTAATGGCACTAAGAAATAGTGGAGCTGATAAGATATACGATGCTTATAATTGGGTGCAGCAGCATCGACATGAGTTGAACAATGAAGTGTATGGTCCTGTTTTGCTTGAGGTACGAGTAGAGGGTTTTGACTGTTCCGTGTATTATGACAACCATATTAGCTTATTCTTGTCTTCTTTGTTAGGTTAACATCTCAGATCGAGTCCATGCTGACTATTTAGAAGGTCATGTTCCATATTATATCTGGAAGGTATTTCCATGGGATGTCTCTTTGAGATTCTGCTACTGCCATTTAGTTTATGTTCTCAACATTCAAATAAGTCATGATTGCCTCTTTTCACCTCTGTATTGGAAGATGTCGGTTTTTGAGGAAAAACTTTATTTTCTCTCGTATATATCTATGATAGAATACATTGAATTTATAGGGTACTTTGTACCCTTGGAAAGGACTAATAAAAACAGAAATAATCTAAATATAGTAACTAAAGTACACACTACTGTATTTCTAAGGATCCTTAACCCCAATTTAGGGATTCGGGTCCTTTACATAGAAACAACTAGAAATTAGGAAAGGAAATCAATCTAAATCTTTTATTTTCTAACACTCCCCCTCAAGTTGGTGCATAGATATCATGCAAACCCAACTTGCTAATAAGGAAGTCAAATGATGGCTTGCTCAGTCCCTTTGTGAGGATATCTGCTGTTTGTTGTTTTGTTGGAACAAATGGTATACAGATTAATCCTCCTTCTAGCTTCTTTTTGATAAAATGTCGATCAACTTCAACGTGTTTAATTCGATCATGTTGCACTGGGTTATTTGCTATATTGATTGCGGCTTTGTTATCACAGTATAACTTCATAGGAGTCTCTAAAGGCAACTTTAACTCTTTTAATATCTGCTGCAGCCATAGTAGTTCACAAACACCATTAGCCATTGCCCTATATTTAGCCTCAACACTACTTCTTGCTACTACACTCTGCTTTTTACTTCTCCAAGTTTCCAAATTACCCCACACATAGGAACAGTATCCCTTTGTTGATCTCCGATCAGTAGAGGACCCAGCCCAATCTGCATCAGTGTAGATTTCGATCCTGAATTGATTATTTTTTCTTAAACACATGCCTTTTCCTGGAGATTTCTTCAGATACCGTAGAATATGATAGGTAGCCTCAAGGTGTTCCTTTGTAGGTGAGTGCAAAAATTGACTCATAAGGCTGACTGCGAAGGCTATGTCTGGCCGAGTGTGAGATAAATAAATTAACTTACCTACCAGCTTCTGATATCTTATTGAATCACTGGACATCCTCCTTTGCTAGTTACCAGTTTCACATTGGGATCCACTGGTGTATCTACGAGTTTACATCCACTCATCCCCGTCTCTTTCAACAATTCTAGTACATATTTTCTTAGGCTAACAACAATCCCCCTTTTGATCTTGCTACTTCCATTCCTAGGAAATATTTGAGAGAACCTACATATTTGATTTCAAATTCAGTAGCCAAATTCTTCTTTAAGCGATACATCTCTTCTAAGTCGTTGCCTGTTAAGATAATGTCATCGACATAGACTATTAAGGTTGTGATTCTTCCACTTGATGAGTGCCTAAAGAACATCGTGTGATCTGTTTGAGATTGAGTATAACCTTGCCTTTTCGCCGAACAAGTAAACTTCTCGAACCAAGCCCGGGGTGATTGCTTCAAACCATAAAGGGACTTAATTAATCTGCATACCTTCGAGTTAAATTTTTCTTCGAAGCCTGGTGGAGCATCCATGTAAACTTCTTCTTCCAAGTCTCCATTCAAGAATGCATTCTTGACATCTAATTGTTGTAAAGGCCAATCTGGATTGGCAGCCAATGAAAGAAGCACTCTTATAGTGTTAAGTTTTGCTGCTAGAGCAAAGGTCTCCATATAATCAATTCCGTACATCTAGGTGAAGCCTTTGGCAACTAACCGGGCTTTATATCTCTCTAGGGATCCATCCGAGTTGTATTTTACTGTAAATACCCATTTACACCCTATGGTCCTCTTGTCCTTTGGCAAATCCACTTCTTCCCATGTTCTGTTCTTCTCAAGAGCTCTCATCTCTTCTAGAATTGCTTCCTTCCATTCAGGAACTTGTAAAGCATCTTGAACATTTTTTGTAATCTCCACAAGTGACATTTGATTAGTGAAGAAGGGGAAAGCAGGAGATAGTTTTTTATAAGACATAGATTTTGACATTGGGTGTTAGTACACGACCTAATCCCTTTCCGAAGAGCAATAGGAATATAAAGATCTGTAATGGGCTTTTTTTTTCAGAAATAGAATGTAAGTAGGGAGTATCACCTGGAGAGTTTTGAACTGAAAGAGGCATACTCAAAGAGTTTTGGTCCTGCCCCGAACTGGAATCTTGGCCTTGTTGGGAATTTTCGGACATTTTTTCCTGAGTCAAGTTTTTCCGGGTGTAAGCCAATCCGAATTTTTTCTTTCTTCCATCTCCTTCAAAGGAATCATTATTTTCTGTTGGGACAAGACTTGGCCCATCTTCTGTTTTTTCACTTTGGTCCTGTTCAGGTTGAGTTAAAACAGACTTTTTTGGTGAGATGTTTGACGTTCAGATATTGAATTATTCTGAATCTGGAAAAGATCTTCATTGACCAAGGTTTTGATTTGATCCCAAGTCGGATCTTCATTATTTTTCTCCCCTTGAAGAGGAGACTTAAAAAAAGGTGTTGTTTCAAAAAGGGATACATCCATGGAAACAAACATTTTTTTCAAAGTAGGATCATAGCATTTATAGCCCTTTTTAGTTGGTGAATATCCTACAAAAACACATTTCCGAGCTCTAGGATCAAGTTTACTTTGGTTTGGGTCATGATTGTGGACAAAAACTGTGCATCCAAAGAGTTTAATGGGTAAATTGGATACCATCAGAGAGGATGAATTTTTCTTTTTTGAAAAAACTTGTAAAGGAGTTTTGAAATCTAAAATCTTTGAGGGCATTCGGTTAATAAGATAGGTTGCTGTGAGAATAGCTTCACCCCAATTTAGGGATTTGGGTCCTTACATAGAAACAACTAGAAATTAGGAAAGGAAATCAAACTAAATCTTTTATTTTGTAACAGAAGATAATAAACACACCTGGCTGATGCGTTTTGGCCGTTTGAACACCTCATTTGCTTTTGTTGTTAAGGCTTGGACCTGATGTCCTTGAAAATGTTTTTAGTTGTTTCTCAAGTGGGCATTGCCTTTTATTTTATCACAATTTTACCATCTTGTTTTACAGTCATTTATAACCCAGGATCCTCGTGATCGAGACTTTCTTGTGAGAAATCTAAAATCTTTTGATGTTCCAATTTTAAATTACGTGAGGGATGAACACTGCCACAAGGAGTCCTTTCATGTATCTGACCAGGTATCAGTCATCCTTGTATCAAGTATGTGATTAGTGTTGAGCTATTCTTAGTTTTGTGGTTTTCTTGTCTCTATGTTGAGCAGATGCATCAGCTTGGTATCTATTCTCGGCTTGATCATGTTTTTGATGCTCCTGATGCTGTCAAGGAGGTTATGATAAGCCAGTTTGGACTGGAAAAATCAGTATGTATCTGGGCTTCTTGATTTTAGTATTATGCTGATATTTGACCAGCCGTGCGTTATTGCATCTTATGCTCGAAAGTCTTATTTGAATAAATTTCTCACGTATTTACATTTTCATCAGTATATTGGGTCAAAGGAAACTGATAAGTTTGCTGATGAAGTGGCAAAGTTGGGCATTTTAGATTTTTGGACTCCAGAAAATCATTATCGATGGTCTGTCTCAAGATATGGTGGTCATGTGTCAGCAAGTGTTGAACCAATTGGTCGCTCGCAACTTCTTTTCTGTAGTATGTTCTTACAACTACTTCTTTAAGTAAAAGTGTATCACTAGCATTCAGTGATCATTTATGTGTTCACTTTATCTTCAAAATATTCAGGTTTAGATGGTGGGGAGATTGAAAAGCTGAGATCCAGGAAAGAAGAGCTGGAAGCATCTGTTTCCAGTTTAGAGGGTAATATTAAATCGATACTGGTTGAGCAGAGACATTTGGAAGATGAAGAAGCTAAACTTCATAAACAGCGGGTATGTTGATTGGAATACATAGAAAACATTAGGCTGAATGCTGACTTACTTTGTCATATGTGTTGTTCAAAATGAAATGAACTTCATAAATGGATGTATGACTAGTTACACCCTACTATAATTTTTGTTTTTTCTGGTGAATTGTAATGTATCTTTGTAGGAGGAGATTGTCAACAACATACAGCAGGAGAAGAAAAAACGCCGTGATATGGAGAGCCTTATTAGTAAGTATACCAAGGATTGGTTATTTGCAGCAAGAAGCAATCCATTTCTTATGATGTCTGCATGTACAACCATTAATTAATGGTTTGATGCTTAGATTTAAGGAAAAGAAAATTAGAATCAATAGAGAAGGAGGATAAACTGGATACTCGTGTAGAAAAGCTGACAAATGAAAGCACCAACCTTAACAGTCAACGGATCCAATGTGCAATTAATCTCAAGGTGACTTTTTCCTGGTTCAGTTTTCCTACTTTGATGTTTTTAGTTTATGCTTTAGGATGGCCACTATTATTTCAACAAGAAATAATGACATAGATATGCACTTATGCTATAGATTTGTCAGTCGTTTCTTTTAGTCCTTGCTTTGATGGAGTTTTGTGTGTGGTGCACTTATGCTATAGCTTTGTCAGTTGTTTCTCTTAGTCCTTGTTTCGATGGAGTTTTGTGTGTGGTCTTTTGACAGGAATTACTAGTTGAGGCTATTACACACAAATGGAGTTACAGCAAAATGCATATGGCTTCTATTGAGTTTGATGCAAAGGTAGTTTTGGCAATTGGTTTATCAACTTTGATGATTTACTTTTTGTTTTTATTAATTATCCCCAGAGAGGAGGCTATTATCATCATTTTTTTGAGAATCATCCTCTGTCAGATTAGAGAACTGGAAGTCAATCTGAAGCAGCACGAGAGGCTTGCTCACCAAGTTTCTGTTAACCTTGAATACTGTGAGTTTTTGATAGCAATGTTTCAATTTTTTCTATTTAATTTTGATTCTAACTTCTTGGTGAGAGCCCTTGTCATAAAATCTTTTTAACTTTTATGAATCCTCTGCGCAATAGCTTAAATATTTGAGTAGAAATTGAAAGTAATATATATGGAAGGATAAGCTGATAGCATTTTGTTTCCTTTTTCATGTGGCAGTGAAGACTTTTAAATTCTGCTGCTTAAGTAGATCAAATATTCATACTTTTCCATCATTCTTTTATTTCAGTATTATCTCCTCTTTCACCGGTCAGATCCATTGTAGTCTGTCTTTGAATATAGTGTTAGTTGAACATTTAGGTCTGTGAATCGAACAATAATAAAGTGATTTCAGTTTTAGTTCCTTTAAATTGAACTCTGGACAATCGTTGTGGGGTATATATACTAAATGTTCTAAATTGAATAGAAATAGAGGTAAATACTGGACAATGACGTTCAAATTTTTGGAAAGTTCCAAAATTGAACAAATGTCAAACCTTTTCTAGAAATCTAATATTGTTTTCTTGACTTTATTTTCACATCCCTTCTCTTGGTAAGGCAAAAAGGAGGTAGAGGAATGTCGACAGGAACTCTCTTATGCCAAGAGGCACGCTGAATCCATTGCTATCATCACTCCAGAGCTTGAGAAGGCATTTGTTGAGGTTTGTTCGCATGAAGATGTGAAGCTAAAATTTGTTTTGAGAGAAGTTGGATTAATAGGAGTTTGGGTGTGAATTGTTATAAAATTATTCTTATCTTTTTTCTTTCCCCTGCCCACATTGTTAAAATAATGCAAAGATCCCATTCATTATTCTGTGTGAACTCTAGCTTTTTATGCAATACTGAAGTTGATGTGATGGGTGGATGTTCTCCTTCTTTTACCTATCGCTGCAAGAGGACGTGTAACTAAAGAATCTATATAATCAGTTAAGAATATGTAGCAATAGATTTTGTTTTGTTGACCCATAATTCTAGACATTGATATTTTTCTTTAGATTTGATTGTTTTTTCACGTGACCACTGCTGAAGTTAGTCATATTCTATAATTCTTGAGAGTACGCCATGAATGGAAGATGACTATGTTGTCTACTATTTTATTAAATGCGTTTAGCTGATGAAATAACTCGAACCTTAATATTATTTTGTAAGAAACTGAGTTCCAGGTTTTGATGATTTGATCCGTTAACAAACTCTTGTTTCTCAATTAAACCTACTGAGTATGAATGAAGTACACCAATATGCATTCACAATCATAATGTGTTTTTTCTTCCTGAAAGCATGAATTCTCTTTTTTCTGGTCTGAACTCCTAAGGTTGTTTTTACATATACATGACCTTGCATCAAACATCCTCAAACCAGATGCCCACTACAATTGAAGAACTGAAGGCTGCCATTCAGGATACCCTGTCTGAAGCCAATTCCATTCACTTCCTTAACCACAACATATTAAAAGAATATGAACATCGACAGGAGAAGGTACAATTTTCATCAATTTCTTTCTGAAATCCATCTTAAGTGGAGTAAACTGTCATCTACAATTACTATCTTTTTGCAGATAGAAACCATTTCCAGAAAACTGGAAGCAGATAAGGAACAATTGAAAAGGTGTATAGCTGAAATAGATTTACTGAAGGCAAGTGTTTGATTTAATTCCTTGTGCATCTTGCATATATATGGATAATTAAATCATAGTTCAACATTAACATCTGAAAGCGTGCTCTCTGATTTTTAATGTTCGAGTTAGAATTATGTCTAGATTTTGAGAGCTAGACAGCCAACTGTTCTTAGGGACAACTTTTTTGTCGTTTTATCAAGGTTATTAGTTGATCACTAAATCAATGGAAATTCAAATTCAAATTCGAATCCTCATTTTCTTGCTTTTCTCATTTCCGATTGTATGGCTTTCAACTTGAATTTATGGAACTGTTTGTAGCCTTCTCTTTTTCAAACAGCCTGACCTTGATGTCAAAACTATTTCATTGAGCCTACTCATATAGTACTTACTTCTTGCATGAGTTGTCCTAAAGGATGTTGCAATTAAGCTCTAGACATCTTATCGATGAAATTGCCATTCCAATTTTCATAAATTACTTCGGTATCCTCTCCAGGTTGTTTCATGTGTTGCTTCTTCCATATAGGCTAATGCATTATAAGTCTCTTTGTTTTTCATTTTCTTTTTGGTATTGCATACAGGATAGTTGGCTTCCAACATTAAGAAACCTTGTGGCTCAAATAAATGATACTTTTAGTCGTAACTTCAAGGAGATGGCTGTTGCAGGAGAAGTTTCATTAGGTGCTTAATACAAAACTGTGAGTTCATTTAACTAACAGATGTAGATCACTACTTACTGATTTAATGGTTTCCTAATAGATGAGCATGAAGAGGACTTCGATAAGTTTGGAATACTTATAAAAGTTAAGTTCAGGTGAGTCCCAACTTTAAGACCTTTTACAATTCTGTTTGGTGTTGTCAAAATGCATTGAAATTGTTGAAACGCCCAGTCATCTATCCTGCCAAGCTCATTTGTTTACTCTGGACAGAGGACTTTGTTATTTGGTTCTATTTGGAGCCCAAAATGGGCCAATGTGCAACGCCCAAGAGTGGGCCTCCCTTTTCTTTTCAACATATCCATCTCTACCCTGTCATAATACAGAAATTGAACTTGGGTGAATGAGGAGGCAAGAAACCTTGCCTCTTCAACCTTTATTCTGAACTGATTTATGCCCCTTTGGTTACGATATTGTAACCTGAGAATTCTCGTTGAAGTAATTATTCACTGTTTTAAATTAGGTTGATTTACCTACCTTTGTGCTTAAACCCCAATCGGCTAAGAAGATCACTTCTTAGTGATGTAAGTTCATTTCGTTTATCCTATTTTGATGAACTGGAGGTCTGGGAAATGTTGCATTCTAGTTTAGATCTGTCATTGTTGGATAACTCTTGTCTGAATTAGACATTTGCACTGTTCTATTCAATCACAATAGTGTGACTGACATTTAGATCGTGTTTACATCGGTAAAATATTGTTACTCTTCAGGCAGACAGGGCAGCTTCAAGTTCTGAGTGCCGAGCATCAATCTGGAGGGGTATTGAATTGTAGTAAATTGTCCTCTTTATTGCAACACTACTAATAGTTTCTAACTCTCATGAAAATCACTTTTAGGAGCGATCAGTTTCTACCATTCTTTATCTTGTATCTCTTCAAGACCTCACAAATTGCCCTTTTAGAGTGGTTGATGAGATAAATCAAGGTAAGATTAACACCATTGTACAGAAGACTTGCTGGAGCAATGTAGTTTCTGAATTACATTCACTTTTTATGCAGGAATGGACTTGATAAATGAAAGAAAGATGTTTCAGCATTTAGTTAAAGCCGCAAGCCGACCAAATACACCTCAGTAAGTATTCTTTTTTTGTGTATAATATAAATGGAGCTTGTTACTTTGGATGCATCTTTCAATTGATGTCTGCTCTCTAGTTAAGAGCTCCGGAAAGATACTGTGATGCTAATTTCTTTTGAATTTTGTTTATATTAAATGAAATAAAATTATTAAATTGAGGAATTTTCTTCCATGATTCTTTCAACCAGGTGTTTCTTAATCACCCCAAAGTTACTGCCAGACCTGGAATACAGTGAGGCATGTAGCATTCTGAATGTAATGACTGGTCCTTGGATTAAGCAGCCCTCGGAAGGTTATTCTTTTTTTTTTCTTCAATGGATTGAAAATCAATTACTGTTTATTTTCAAAAAGCTAGAGAGCTTTGATACCTGGCGCTGCACTATAGACTTTTAAACTTTGAAAACTATTATGTTCTTGTCTTTCCAGTGTGGAAGAAAGGTGACTGTTGGGGAACTATAGCAGTGTCGGTTGGAAGAGATACATGCTAAAGGGTTGTTGCTATTAAGGTGATCCCAGCAGAATCTACTTGTTGATAATCCTAGAGACCTGTCATGATTGTATATTTATATATAGATTTTGCGTCAGTATGACAAATATGTATTCCTTAAATATTACTAACATGTCATATAGTGGAGAGAGGCATACCATTTATGTAACTCTTATCTCTCTACATTCCATTGACGATGTAATTGCTATGTTTTGGTACACTTTTTTCTTGTATTCTTTCTTTTTTGGGTATTTGGCGAGTAATGGCTGTGAATGTCCCCTCAGTGAGCATTTTTAATTGCAGAAGTTTCAGTAAGAGGTTGAGAATAAGATGTTTATAATGATATCTTGAACATTACAAGTATCTTCATTTTAGGGTGTCTTCAAGAGATATTTTAAGATACTGCTATTCAACTACAGTCCATGCTTTGCTTAATTAAGATGAATTTGTAGAAGTGGTGTATTATTAAGTTTCGTCTGACATGTAATTCCCATGGCATAAAATTATAATTTATGTTTTAAGGATATTATAAGACAGAGTGTAACATTTGTTTAGAAGAATGTATTGCTTAAATATTTCATTTTTTTTGGTTAAAATGGCCATGTAAGATTGATTCCAAAATCTGTTTTGAGAAAAATTGGATTGATGCTTCAATAAGGGATTATCAGGTAGAGCACGATCGTACACAAGCATGATCGTGACAGAAAGGAAATATCAGGGAGTTGTATGATCGTGTAGAAGTAAGATTGTAATAAAGAGGAAACATTAGGGAGTTGTACAATCGTGCACCACTACGGAAAGAACTAGAAGGTGTAGCATTTTTATTAATTATATTTTATTATTATTATTATTATTAAATTCCTTTATTATTATTATTATTATTATTATTATTATTATTATTATTAATTTTCTACTAATTATTATTAATTCTAGTATTTTTATTAATTATATTTTATTTTTGTTATTATTATTAATTTAGTATTATTAATTATATTATATTATATTATATTATATTATTATTATTAAATTCTTTATTATTATTATTAATTTGTGTTAGAGACCACTTGCTCTAACAAAAGATTGATGATAGTAACAAAAACTTGCAATTAATTCGGACGGAAAACAGCAAGAGAATAGAAAAGAAAATGGATTAAGATGAAGAAACAATGAGAATGATATTCCGCAGCTAGACTTTGAGGGCTAGCTAAACCTCCCAATACTCCACTTTTCAGTATATCATAACCGAATGAATGTTCTCTCTCCCCCCTAACAACATTTTATTCTCCTCTAACTAACACACATATGACTCTTCCCACTGTAATTCTCTAAATTACCCTCACTTATTTCCTGAATTGCTGGACTTCATAAACTTTGTCTTCTTACTGTATCGTTGCTGGAACTTGGTTTCAACTAGCGATTTGAACCTGTAAGGCTGCAGCTTTATATAAACCAAATCTCCCACCTCAAAAGCCGTAGGTTTCCTCCCAGAATCAGCATATATCTTCATCTGCTGTTGGGCTTTCAACAAATTAGACTTCAGTTTATCTAAGATTTGATTCTTGTCCACCAGTTGTTGATTAATTTCCTCTACTAGAGATCCTTCATCAGTATACTTGAAAAGAGTGGGTGGTTCTCTGCTATATAACGCCTTGAAGGGAGTCACGCCAATTGCACTACTGTAGGTGGTATTAAACCAATACTCCGCCCAACTCAACTATTTAGGCCAGTCTTTAGGGTGTTCACCAACAAAACATCTTAAATATGTCTCCAAACACTTGTTTACAACCTTCGTTTGACCATCCGTTTGTAGATGATAAGCGGAGCTCATATGCAAGGTGGTACCAGATTGCTTGAATATTTCCTGCTAAAAAATACTCATAAAAAGTCTATCCCTATCTGATACAATTATTTTAGGGAAACTATGAAGCCTCACTACTTCTCTAATGAAAATCTCAGTCACCAGTTTAGCAGTATAAGGATGTTTGAGAGCTAGAAAATGACTGAATTTTATTAACCAGTCCATAATGACGAAAATAGTGTCCACTCCCAAAGCCTTAGGTAGTTCGCTTATAAAGTCCATAGAAACTTCTTCCCATACTTGAGTAGGAATTGGTAATGACTGGAGTAAGCCGACAGGTTTCAGAGCTGAATATTTATTTTTCTGGCACACATCACAACACATTATGAACTGCTTCACATCAGATTGCATTCCCCCCAATAGACAACATTGGCCAGCCTCTTATAAGTTCTGAAAACCCCGAATGTCCTCCTGTTGAAGTTGAATGGAACTCGTTGATTAGTTTTTGTATGTGTGGTCCCTCAGCAGACAATACTAGTCTGTTTTCATATAGAAGTCGCGAGTCTACCAACATAAATAGGGGATGACTATCTGGCTGAAATAACAGGTCCTGTATTATTCCTTTTAGCTTAAGATCATGTTGAACCATATCCTCTAGCTGATTTAGTTTTTCATGATATCCTATGCTCAAACCCATGCACTCGGATTCAACCCTCCTAGACAAAGCATCAGTTGCCCTGTTCTCCGATCCAGGTTTATAAACTATATCAAACTTGAATCTCAGCAATTTGGTGACCCATTTATGCTACTCTTCCCCTAACAACCTCTGGTCATTCAAGAAATGCAAACTCCTTTGATCCGTTCGTATGGTAAAGTGCCTGCCCATTAAATAATGCCTCCATTTCTGGACAACCCACACTATCGCCATTAATTCCCTTTCATAGACAGGTTTCAGCTGGTTTCTAGCCGAAAATCCTTGGCTTAAATAGGCCATTGGTCTGCCCTCCTGCATTAGCACTGCTCCCATTCCCACACCAAATGCATCCGTCTCAACTATAAATGGTTTGGAAAAATCGGGTAGGATTAGCACAGGGGTAGTAGTTGGCATCTTTTTGAGTGCTTTAAATGCTTTCTGTACTGTATCAGTCCACTGGAACTTGTCTTTACATAACATATTCGTAAGAGGCTTTGCCATACTCCCATACCCTTTGACGAACCTTCTGTAGTAACCAGATAATCCTAGAAATCCTCTTAATGCTTTTACATCTCTTGGGACAGGCCAATTAACAATATTTTCAATTTTGTTAGGATCTACAAATACATCCTCTGCGGATATGTAATGTCCCAAGTATTCCAATCTAGATTGCCCAAAAGTACATTTCTTCAAGTTGGCTACTAATTGGTTATCAATCAGTATTTGCAGGACTGTTCTGAGATGAGCTAAATGATCCTTTAAATTGCTACTATAAACCAGGATGTCTTCAAAGAAAACTAAAATAAATTTTCTAAGATGAGGTTTGAATAATTCATACATGAGGGATTGAAAAGTAGCAGGGGCGTTCATGAGTCCAAAGGGCATTACCATGAATTAGTAATGGCCCTCGTGGGTTCGAAAAGTTGTCTTGGCCATGTCTTCTTCTTTCACCCTGATTTGATGATATCCCGATTTCAAGTCAATCTTGGAAAAAATTTTAGATCCTCCTAATTCATCAAAAATCTCATCAATACAGGGGATTGGATACTTATCGGGTACTGTCAGCTTGTTCAAAGCTCTGTAATCTACACACATCCTCCACCCACCATCCTTCTTCCTTACTAACAATAGTGGGCTGGAATAAGGGCTAGTGCTAGGCCTTATGATCCCAGACTCTAACATTTCCCTTACTAATTTCTCAATTTTATTTTTCTGGTAATAGGGATACCTGTAGGGTCTGACATTAGGTGGTTTAGAACCAAGTTCCAATTGAATGGCATGGTCAGTGGGTCGGTTGGGTGATAATTTTGTAACAAGTTCGAAAACCCTTCCATACTCCTGCAGTAAGCTGCTAATTTCCTCCGTTACTATGGGGTCTGAATAGCATTGATTATGTAGTCTCTCTAACCTTGTCATCTCCCCTTCGATCTCTACTATTCCTCAATTCAACACCTCCTGTTCCTCATATTCAAGATTGAAACTCTCTGCCCCTTGCTGTAAAAGCTTGGCAGCAGTCTTAAGTGAAGCTACAATTCCCCTCAGCACAGTCTCCCCATACAGCTTAATCTTCTGTCCATCAAGCCTAAACTTCATAATTTGTTTTTTCCAGTTTAGCATAATATCTCCTAACGTTTCCAGCCATGCAACACCCAAAATTATATCAACACTCTGCGTATCGAACGGGAAAAAATCTTGTCTCAACATCACCCCTTGTATGTTTAACTCTACCTCCTTACAAACTGCAACACTTTGCACCCTATAGTTGTTACCCAATCTAACCCTGAAAGGATTTGTGTTACTGACATTCATCTTCATTTCTTCTACTAACCCCCTTCTGATAAAGTTATGCGACGCTCCACTATCCACCAGAATTATTACTTCTGTTTCGATAATTTTCCCTCTTAGTTTTAGGGTTTGTGGGCCAACAATACCCTTGAGGGATGTGACCGATAATTCTAGTTTAGGTAAGGGTTGGGTAAAATCTTCAGGCATATTCGGATGAAGACATAATACCTGATTAACGAGCTCTACCTCTTCTTCTTGTAGCTCTATAGACTGTTCTTCATCAGCTAAGAGTATGTGAAATTGATAGGAAACCGATATAGAGATTGTATTATTTACTATATCAGAAGGTACAATAAGGAATACCTCCCGGAAAAGGATCATCCCTTTCCAGGCCAATGCAATAGCAGTATAACAACCTGAATAATGATCCCCCCTCATGCTATACAGTTTAGCTATATTCCCCATACCTTCTCCATACACAATCTCTCACCATAACTAACTCATAATAAACTATCTATGTGGCATGTGCCCCCTTTCCATCTTACCCTTACGGATGTAAGTTTGGATGGGCTTGGTGGGCTGTGCAATATTGACACTAGCAGGCTGGGTGCTAACAATTCACTCCTCCTCATGAAGCACCTTGTCCTCAAGGTGAATGGAAGGATATTGCCCCTTAATAAATTCAGCATCCTCCCAAGTCGCCTCTTCTGCTGGCCTATCTCTCCACCATATGAGCCATTAAAGTATACCACTCCCTTTGGACATAGAATTTCGTGAAGCTAAGATCGCCTCTGGTTCAGCAACATCACCCTAATCTATCTCCATCCCGTGTGGAAGGGTATTCTCCACCAGATGGTTGCCCAAAGCCCTCTTCAATTGGGAGACATGAAAAACCGGATGAACCTTAGATGAGGGAGGGAGTTGCAACCTATAAGCAACTTGTCCCACTCTCCCAATTATCTTAAAAGGTCCATAGTATCGTGCCGTCAATTTAGGATAGATCCTCCTTGCAACTGTAATCTGCCTGTGGGGTCTTAGCTTAACAAAGACTAAGTTACCCACCTGAAAATGCACTTCCCTTCTATGATTATCAGCTAATTTCTTCATGATAGATTGTGCTCTCCATAAGTTGTGTTTGAGTTGACGAAGTGCTTCATCTCTATCAACTAAAGCAAGAGCTACTGATTCCACTTGAGTCTCTCCTTGAGTGAAATGTAGCAAGGTAGGGGGTAGACGACCATACACAATTTCAAAAGGAGTTCGCCCCTTCAAAACATGGTAATTTGTGTTATAACAATATTCAGCCCATGCGAGCCAATTAGACCAATGTTTAGGTTGTTCAGAAGTGAAACAATGGAGATAAGTTTCTAGGCCCCTGTTGATCACTTCGGTCTGTCCATTCGTTTGAGGATGGTAAGAGGAGCTCATCTTCAAAGTTGTCCCTTGTAACTTGAACAACTCCTTCCAGAAATTGCTAGTAAAAAGTGGATCTCTATCACTTATAATGGAGCTAGGAACCCCATGTAATCGCATAATGTCACGGATAAAAACTTCAGCTACAATCTTAGCCGTGTATGGATGCTTGAGAAGTGAAAAGTGGGCATACTTAGATAAGCGATCAACAACCACCAAAATTACCTCATAACCGTGAGACTTAGGAAGACCCGTAATGAAGTCCATGGAAATTTTCTCCCAAATCAGATGTGGGATAGGTAAAGGCTGAAGTAGACCAGCTGGAGACATGGCCAAGTACTTGTGTTTCTGACAGATAGCACATTCACGCACAAATTTCTGGACAGTAGCCCTCATCCCAAACCAAAACAATCCACTAGCCAACCTTTTGTAAGTTTTTAAGAATCCAGAATGCCCTCCTGAAGGTGTAGCATGATACTCTAGTAAAAATTGAGGGATTAGCACCGAGGTAGATGATAGTACTAACCTGTTTTTATAAGACAGCAAATCATCCCTGAAGTGGATGTTAGGTTTCGAACTAGGATCTGACATACGTGCTGTCATAATTGAATGCAGGGCTGAATCCTCCTTGAGCTCCCTCCGAACTACATCCAAATCAAGCCAAAATGAAGCTGAAATTGCTAAAAATAATAACTTGTCATCTTCCACCATTGATAAAGCATCTGCTACCCCATTTTGTTTTCCCGGTCTATAGATTACCTCAAAATCCAATCCCAACAACTTAGTTTGCCAACATTATTGATCTATGGAAGGGATTCGCTAATCCAACATGTGCTTCAAGCTTTTATGGTCAGTGTAGACCTTGAAATGCCTCCCGATTAAGTAGTGTTTCCAATGTTGAATAGCCATAACCACTGCCATAACGTCCTTCTCATAAACTGATTTAGCATAAGTAGATTCAGCCAAGGCTTTGCTGAAAAAAGCTATTGGGCGGCCCTCTTTGACAAGGACTGCCCCTAAACCTCTTCCCGAAGCATCACATTCTAGGGAAAATTCTTTGGCGAAATTGGGCAAAGCCAAGACAGGTGCTAAAGTCAACTTCTTTTTCAATTCTTCAAAGGCTTCTTGAGCCTCATTCCCCCAGCTGAAGCCATCTTTCTTAGTAAGTTTCGTGAGAGGTTTAGCAACTTTTCCATAATCTTTAACAAACTTCCTGTAGTATCCGGTGAGTCCTAAGAAACCCCTCACTCCTTTGACACACTTAGGAATAGGCCACTCCAAAATACTTTGGATCTTTGAAGGATCCATTGACACTCCTTCAAAGGAAATGATGTGGCCTAGGTAATCCACTGATTTCTTCCCAAAAGTACATTTCTTCTGATTGGCCACTAGTTGGTTATCCGTCAGCAACTGTAACACACAAGCTAGATGCTCCAAATGCTTATCCCAATCTACACTATAAATCAGAATATCGTCAAAGAAAACTAAGACGAATTTCCGTAAAAAGGGTCTAAAAATAGAGTTCATGGTAGCTTGGAATGTAGTCGGAGCATTTATGAGGCCGAAAGGCATAACTAGATACTCATAGTGTCCCTTATGAGTTCGAAACCCTGTCTTATAAGTATCCTCCTCTCTAAATCTGATCTGGTGAAATCCCAACTTAAGATCCATCTTAGAAAAGCGTCTAGCCCCATGTAATTCTTCCATTAATTCATCCACAACTAGTATTGGAAGCTTGTCTGGAATCGTAAGCTTATTTAAAGTGCGGTAGTCGACGCACATCCGCCACGACCCATCCTTTTTCTTAACAAGGATAACCGGACTTGAAAAAGGGCTGATACTATGTTTTATGACCCCAGCTTCCAATAACGCCCGGATTTGCCTCTCGATCTCATCCTTATGATGATGAGCATGTCTATACGGACGAATATTCACCGATTCTGCCCCTTCCTTCAGATTAATTGCATGATCATGCTTCCTCCTCGGTGGCAGCACCTCAATCTCCTGGAATACCGACCCAAACTTGCGTAAAATACCCTCTAACTTCTCTTGCTGACCCTCATCCAAGGTCCCTTCCTCATCAGATAAGTTTCTGCCCATTCTGCCCATTTTTAAAGACCATAGCAGCCCTTCAATTTCCCTTTCCTGATGCTTTAAAATCTGCTGAAGTGCATGTAGAGAAGAAGTGTGCAGATTGACTCCCTGCAAAGTTACCTCAGCTCCCTTCCGATCAAAAGTCATATACATATTTTTCCAATCGACCCTCACTACCCCCAGAGTTTCAAGCCATGCAACCCCTAAAATCAAATTAGGACCTCCCGTATCAAACACATAAGCATTCAATCTGAACTCCTCCCCATTCAACTCCAACTTGATCTCCTTACAAATCCCCTGTGAGAAGGAACGATGTCCATCGCCCAATCTGACTCCGAAAGTTCTAGTCGGAGTAACAGCTAACTCCATCGCCTAAACCAATCTCCTAGACACAAAATTGTGGCTAGCTCCACTATCAATCATAATAACAATAAGCATTTCATTCAATTTACCTATCAAAACCATTGATTTCGGGGGTGAAGACTGATTTCCATCTAACTCCCTGAACTCCACCGAATTGCACACCAACTCCTAATCTTCCTGCTGTTCCATTGCCAATGGTACCTCTTGACTTCTCTCTCCCTCGTCGGCTTCATCCCGCTCCCATACTATCAGCCTATATTCCTTATCTGGGCAACGATGGAGAGGGTCGAAAGTCTGGTCGCATTTAAAACACAACCCTTTTGCTCTTCTTTCCATAAGCTGGTCATAAGATAAATTGCGTGTGCATCTCCACTTCGGATTCTGGGTCCGGTGGCTATCAGTGGTGGGACCTCTCTGTTTAGTGGGTATCTCCTTCCAGTCATTTTTTATGTTTCCCACTGCATGGGTCGGCTGAGTGGAACGATACGTGTATGGATTTCCCGTTCGTTGCCCAGAGTTCACATGATTTCCCTCGGTTCTCCTCCTCCACTCTCCCGGTCGAATCACGCCCTCACCGATAAGTTCCCTTTCGACCTTCCTTGCTATCGAAATGAGCAGACCTCGAGTTGGTGGTTCGTGGGTCCGGACTCGATTCTTCACCTCCTCTCGCAAACCACCCAAAAAATAGCTCATATACCATTCGTCCGAGAAGTTGCAAATTCGTGATGCTACTCTCTCAAATTCGACAATGTAGTCGTCGACCGAGCCTCGTTGGAAGACGAACTTCAACTGCTCAATCGGTTCACCCTCGTCCCTTCCCCCATAATGTTTGAACAAGGAGTGTTTGAACCTTTCCCACGTCATTCATGGGTCGAACTCCCGAAGGTTCATGAACCAATACAGAGTCGCTCCTTCCATGCTAATTTGGACCATCGGCAAACGCAACTCGGGAGGAATATTGTGAATCATAAAGTATGATTCAGCTTGGGTCACCCAAGCAAACGGGTCGTCCCTATTGAACGTGGGAAGGTCGACTCGACGAGCAGCGCTCCTATACTCCTCCCATGCACATTTATAGCAGCCGATGACGTGTGTTCATGGTGTCGATGACTACCGAGACCTTGCAACCCACCTGCGGTCGTGTTCCCAGCCTCCGAGAGAGTAGGATGCACCGATCTATCATTTCCGGCTGACGAAGACACGTGCGCATGGTGAGCAAACCTCGGAGGTACCTCCCCTTCATTCACATTCTGTTTCTGTGGATTTTTTGCCAACAATGAATGAAACCCGTCCCTCACTTCCGACTGCAACAGACCTTGAGATTTAGCTAATGTCTCAACGCTAGCCATCAGAGTACTGAGCTGCGTCCATAAGTCCTTAAGGGTAGTGTCGTGCGATTTCACCATTCCCTCTTGGGCTGAAAGGGATGACTCCTGCCTATTAAGAGAAGCCTCTACTGCCGATACTCTAGCCTCCATTCTAGTGTGCATACAATCCCTCCCTACTTGAGTTTGCCTCTTAATGAAAGCACCAAATGATAGGAAACTAATATAGAGATTGTATTATTTACTATATCAGAAGGTACAATAAGGAATACCTCCTGGAAAGGGATTTTTCTAGGCCAATGCAATAGCAGTATAACAACCTGAATAATGATCCCCCCTCATGCTATACAGTTCAACCTATATTCCCCATACCCTCTCCATACACAATCTCTCACCATAACTAACTCATAACAAACTATCTATGTGGCATGTGCCCCCTTTCCCATCTTACCCCTACGGATGTAGGTTTGGATGGGCTTGGTGGGCTGTGCAATATTGTCACTAGCAAGCTGGGTGCTAACAGAAATTGCTTCTCCCTACACACATGTCCTAGTGTGTGCTTCGCATCGCATCTATAACAAATGCCCTGCTGCCTCTTACGTTGCATCTCTTCCGCTGTCAGACGTTTAAAAGGGTAGGAAGGCTCTCGTCGGAACAACCTTCATCCCTCATTGCTCTGATTAACCCCCCACTTTTCCGAGGATTTGCCCTGAATCGGTACATTTCTGGTATTTGGACTCATCGCCGTGGTCGGAATTTTTCCTCCTTCGTTCGATTGGCGATTAGGGTTCCATGAAGTCGGGTTGGAAGTGTTTGTTGCTATCCCCTTCGTGCCCCAATTACTTGAGTCCATCATACCCAAGCCTCCATAAGTCTTCAATGGTCTGATGGTCTTTGTTGTCTGATCTAAAAGGGCCCAATTTCGGCCTTTAGTCATCTGGGCTAACTCCATCAGTTGAACCAAGGAATCCGTCTGGGCCATTTGAAGCTCAGCCCTAATGTCCTCCTTCAGCCCATTCATAAACACCGTTGTTACCACCTCCACTAGCACGTCCCTTAACATCGGTGTTACGACTTCAAACTTCTGAGTGTATTCGGCTATCGTCCCTGTTTGCTGTATCTTTAACAGCTTCGCTAATGGATTTCCCACTTGAGAACTGCCAAACCTTCGGATTACAACTTTTTTAAACGTCTCTCACTCGACCATTGGTGACCAGTTCTGTCTCCATTGATACCAACTTAAGGCGTCCCCCTCCATGCAAACCGCCACCGCTTGCAACCATCGGTCATGTGACATCCCATTCAACTCGAAATATCTCTCTACCCGAAAGACCCATCCAAAAGGATCCTCTCCATAGAACAGGAGAATTTCAAGCTTCCAATGGTTTTTCTCCGTTCTTACCGTTTCGATCTGAGTTGGTGTTTCTTCTTCAGATTTTTGTACTGATATCTCCTCTACTCCCACAGGTAACTCCTCATCCTTCCCTTCGTTCTCGATTCTCCTTAAAATCTCGAAAATGGAAGAAGTGTCTCCTGCCATTTTATCAAACTTGGCCTCTACCCCTGCAAGATCTTCCATGACTCTCAACATTTCTTTTTCTACATTATCAATTCTAGCCTCCATCCTTGTTGATACCATTCTCGATCATAAGCCTGTTCTGATACCAATTTGTTAGAAACCACTTGCTCTAACAAAAGATTGATGATAGTAACAAAAACCTGCAATTGATTCGAACAGAAAACAGCAAGAGAATAGAAAGGAAAATAGATTAAGATGAAGAAACAAGGAGAATGATATTCCGCAGCTAGACTTTGAGGGCTAGCTAAACCTCCCAATACTCCACTTTTCAATATATCATAACCGAATGAATGTTCTCTCTCTCCCCTAACAACATTCTATTCCCCTCTCTAATTAACACAGTTGTGACTCTCCCTATTGTAATTCTCTAAATTACCCTCACATATTTCCTGAATTGCTGGACTTCATAAACTTTCTCTTCTCACTATATTGTTGCTGGAATCTGGTCTCAACAATTTTCTACTAATTATTATTTTTATTATTAAATTTAGTATTTTCATTAATTATACTTTATTTTTGTTATTATTATTTAATTTTTTATCATATACAACCGACCGATAAATGTTGGAGAAAACCCTCGACGCTGTTAAGAGCGAGAGCTAGAGACGTGTGAACTAAACTACACCAGAGAGTGGAGAAAAAAGACGAGAGCGTAAAGAATAGAGAACTATTGAGTGTAAATGAGAGCAGTCAGATTGTGTTGCTGCGTGAATGAAAGTACCATGAGAGGAGAGGATGAAATTCTAATTTTTAACATTTTACCTATTCCGGACATGCGTGGAATACGTAAAGACAAGGGTTAATTATCATTACCTATTCTCCACTGTTTAGGAATACCTAATCCACAATATGATTATTCTGTGGGTTTTTTAAAAAATCAAAAACAAAATTCTTCATAATTAGGAATAGATGCGAACTAAACATTAGGAATTCCTTTCCTGAACGAATTAACCTTGAATCGTTTGACGCTTCTTGGACTTCCACTTCAAAACATTTTTGGCAATCAGTTGCATAATACGAATCCTGTTTAGAAGAAACTGCGATGATGTTTAACATGACAGGTAGAGAGCTACTAATACTATGCACAATCGCCTACCTCTCTCCAACCTTGTGTTGCTTAAACATCATCTTTCGCCAAAAATAGGCAAGCTCTAGAGGAGACAATTGAAGGATATCATTTACAGGTACAGTAAGTTATTGTGAAACATCCAAGGGAAGCTTGTAATCTAACATCTCCCTCATGTTTAGCTTAGTAGAAGGCCCCATTGAGGAGCAAATGTGTGCACTTTTCCAGTATACTCCTTTTGCACCTGATGGCTTGTTTGTTTCTACAGATTTCTGGAAAGTTTCACAGGTTATGTGGCTTGTAAGTTAAAACCTTTTCCAAATGATGTAGTTTCCAGGAAAGAAGAGATGGAACAATGTAGTCATAAAAAATAAAGAGAGTGGAGAAAAGTTTGGGACGTACTACTGCAGCTATAAGGTTTATGAGCAAGTCCTCTTCAGAGAAATCGACTTTTCCAAAAGGTATGTGAACGATTCCAGTTTTATCTGCTCTGAATTCAACCTTTCCCTTCTTGAATTCAGCTATTGCCTGAAAAACATTAGAGCAAATAATTTCGAAGTTGCTTCTCTTCCTTCCACAAACATTATGAATTAACTGAACCAATAACTGGAATAATAGCAAATCTGCAAACCCTTCTGCGTTTTATGGAGGCATTTGAAAGCATTTACATAAACTTTTCTGCTGAATGAAAGACCTAGAGACAAGAAATCTATCTGAAACTCCAAAGCATAACAGAACACAATAGGTAACATACCTGAGGTATATTAGTTGCAACAGTACCAGCTTTTGGATTCGGCATCAATCCTCGTGGCCCCAGAATTCTACCTAGGCTGGCAACCTATTAGCATGTAAGATATAGTTCAGTCGACCCGCGTGACCTATGAAATGACATGAGAATATATCCTTTATCATCTATGCCAAAATCAGTGAGAATAGCATGAAGTAACCAACATATCTTCTAGTTGAAAGAGGAAACTGTTAGAAACTCTAGCTTGAATGACTAGAGATCCAAATACTATTGATAGAAAATCAGTGATACAAACGGCTATTACC
>JANIJH010000206.1:100663-125113 GCA_024520975.1 Erythroxylum areolatum
TGGTCCCCCCCCCCCCCCCCCAACAAAAATAGTTGACAAAGTGAGGTTACTTTGTCTAATATGGTAGCAGGGACAGGGAAAGGCTTGCAACCAAAAGGATTAAACACCCTGAATCACCAAATGGACCAATGTAAGTCTCCCTGCATAAGACAAACTCTTACCATTCCAGGCATGGATGTATGTTTCCACAGTCTCAAGTAGGGTCGAATATTGAGCCACTGAAATCCTCATGGGAGCTAAAGGAACTCCCAGATAGCGAACTGGAAATTGCCCCTCGCGGTAATCGACCAGGTGCAAAATAGTTGCCTTCTCCCCCCCCCCCCACCACACGCCACCAAGAAAAATGTTGGATTTAGAAGGATTAGCTTGCAGGCCAACAATCACTCTCAATGTTTGTAACCCTGCCACCAAGACTCGGACGGACGTGAGATCTCCTCTTGAAAAAAGCATAAAGTCATCCACAAAAGGTAGGTGGGTAATGCCTAGTTGTTGACATTTCAAGCGATAATTGAAGGGGCCAGTCACATTCCTCAATTTCAAGTCACGGGAGAAGTATTCCAGGCATAGGAGGAACAGGGAAGGGGACATAGGGTCTCCCTATCTGAGCCCTTGTCGCCCCTAAATCAGGCCATGTAAGGAGCCAATTATCGACATCGAGTAAGAGGATGTAGAGACACATTCTATGATCCAAGTGATAAATTGATCAAGGAACCCGAAACTAGTCAACATTTCCTGCAAAAAATCCCAGGATATTGTGTCATACACTTTGTTAAGATTGATCTTGATGACACAACTAGGAGAAATGCGCTTCCAGCCATAGCCTCTGACCAATTCCTGAGTTAGGAAAATATTATCTTGTAGCTTTCGACCCCCAACAAAGGTAGATTGAGCCGGATCAATGATTCTATCCATCACCGATGTCAGCCAGGCTATCAAAATCTTCGCAATCACCTTATATACCACATTTAAACAAGAAATAAGTTGGAAGTCAATCACCCTCGGCCTAGATTTGTTTTTGGGGAGGAGGGTAAGGATGGTATGATTAAGGCACCTAAGCAACTTGCCATTCCTGAAGAATTCATGTACTGCTGCCCTAACACTCTATCCAACATGATCCCATTGCTGTTTGAAGAAGGCCGCAGTAAACCCATCTGGCCCAGGGGCTTTTTCATTACCAATGCTAAACAAAGCTTGCTTGATCTCCTTGTCATTAATCAGCCCAATCAGATTTGCCTATGAGTTATGATCAAGCACCGGCCCATTGGAAATAACCTAAGAAGCAGCACAGATACTGGGGGGAGGAACCAAGGAGAGCCTTATAATAATTGACAATGGTTTCAGTCACTTCGGGTAGGAAGGAGGTTTGAGTCCCATCATCTTTCGTGAGGTGAGTGATCATGTTAAGACGGCTTCTTTTTCAGGCTAAGGCATGGAAGTACTTAGTGTTTTTATCAGCTTCCATCAGGTGAGTTCATTTAGCCTTCTGTTGGTAAAAGAGGCGTTCAGCGTCTTGAAGGAAAGTCACCCGCTTCTGTAGAGTGTTTACTTAGACCCTCAGGTCTTCATTGTCAGAATGACATTGGAAGGCTTGGTATACTCGTTGCAATTCCACTTGTGCTTCCTGAGATCTACTAGTGATTTGGCTATAGGCATCACGATTCAACCGTCTAAGGTGGGACTTCAGGGCCTTCAACTTGGAGCATAGCACATACTACGCATAACCCACCCAAGGTTGGTTCCATACACTATCAACTATGGCTAGAAAATCCAGGTGATGGAGCCACATGTTAAAGAATTTGAAAGGGTTGTTACTCCACTCATCCGACTGGTGAAAGTCCACTATAATTGGCAACCAGTAATGAGACCTCCTTCCCTTTAGTACTTCTAATTGGCAACCAGATTACGGATATTCTTCTCGCCACCACCCTGCTGATTTTGAGAACCATCAATAGAAAAAGTACCCGGTAATGAGACCTCCTTCCCTTTAGTACTTCTAACATTGGTCTGTATGAGTTGCCCTTCACCCTGAGCAGATTTCCCCTGGTATGTGCGGCCGCAGACAATAGGTGGCCACTATGGAGGGAGGTTTCGATCAATAGGCTACGGGTTGCTGGGCCCTCAGCATTCTGAACTTGTTGATCCAATAGAACCACAGTTCCCTCAATCAGCCCAATTTTTGGGTCGCATATAATTCACACCCAGTTGGGTCAAGTGCTATTCCTAGGCTGTCTAGAATGGCCTTTACCTGGACCACAATCGTGTCAGGTGGTAGCCCTTCTCCTTGTGGCACTATGGAGTCCAAGGAGTAAGCCCCTTGCTCAGGAGCATCCTGATGCACTGGTTCCCCGGGTATTGTACCAATAGCTTCCTCGGGCTCCTTTCTCAAATTCTACCTCTGTTTCCCTTTACAATCAAATGGACTATAACCAAATCGTCAACAATGACAGCAGTAATTCGGATAAGTCTCATAAACAACCCTCTGCGTATACCTAAACCCTGTGGGGAGTTTAACTGCGAAGCTAATAACTGGACCTTTCTTCACATCCACTTCAACCAGTAAGAAGGCATATCCAAGTCTGATTTTCTGTTTGGTGATCAGATCAATGCAAATTAGCTTCCCAATCCTAGACCCCAGCTTAGACAATCCCCATTCATGCCAGTAGTCTAAAGGTACGTTAGGTAGCTGAACCCAAAGCGGAACATGCATAAACTCAGTGTAATCAAAGGAGAACCCTGGGGAGAGAGTTTTCAGAATTAATGTTTTGCTGAACAACAAGTAAGGACCCCCGCTAGGACACTCATACGGTTAGCCTCAGAATTGAAGTGAAAGATCATCCAACCCCGGGTGTGTAGGATGAATCGGCATTGGACATTCCACTTGTTCATTTGATCCTGGATAGCTTTCATCCCCAGGAATTTACCAGTGAAACAACCCACTAAATAGTACCCTAAATGTTGTTCCAGCTCTAGTGCGTCATCAGCCTCCATCACCACCTCTTCCTTAACATCCAGAAAATCCAATTTCATACCCTGGCTTTGTTCTCTATTATTCCGGAAGAGACTCACGTATGAAGCCTACGATGGACCTGTTTTTTCCTGGACTGTAGGTCTCTGTAGCCTTTCATCAAACACATCGTGGGTTGGCAACTCATCCAAGGATTCGGTAGGCAGAGATGAATAAACCTGGTCTACTTCTTCATCCGACTCTATCGTTTCATCGGTGTTCTTACTACCCAAATCAATTTCCCCCTCAACTGTGGATGCTACATCATCCCCTAATTGAGGAGGCCGCAGTCCAGTACTTAAAGGTTGAGAGGAAAGAGACATACTTAAGTTAATGACAGAGGTCATCAGTACTAGCCGTGCCGAACTGGATACCAGTTAGGTGGTGATCCTGCACACAGGCTGCACCTACTCAGTTGTGCGGTAGACTCCAGCCTGATTAAGGGAAGCCCCGAAATTGGCTGGTAGATCTCGCAACCTATTTGGCCCCTGACCGCTGGGCACCCGTGCTTCATGTCTCTCGTCCATCGGTTGAGAGCTACGAGTGTGCCTTATTTGGAACCCAATGCACTCCGCCGTAATAGCCCTACCGTGAGGTTTGTTCTGACCCATATCACAAGTGGAGGAAACCAAGGAGGGCTTCCGACGCCCACTGCTAACAAGGTCTCTTAATCCCTAAGCAGTCAAGAAGGATTGTGACACCAGAACAAGCTTTCAAAGGAAACCAAAACCCTATCGAAACCCAGGACTGCAGAATTTCCCAACTCAGAAAAGTAGTCAGTTACCAAATCACAAGGAGCAAACCTCGCATACAGAAGGAACCACCCAGACCACTATAGTAGCAAGACATATGGTGGTCGTAGCTAGAAACAGCACACACACAATTAGGAGGCAAAGCAAGAAGGATTGAAAAGGTGACCGAAAACTAGGAGGATAACGCCTAGTGAGAGAAACACTCGTCGGTCACAAACTTCACTGATCTAATTTCTCATTATTAATTATAATTGAAGTAGATTAATGATTAATAATTAGCTTATAAATAAAGTATACTTTAATAAATCATTTAATTTATTATGTTCTAGTTACCATTATTAATCAAGTATCACATTTTCATAAATCAATTAATTAATTATATTTTAACTAGCTAATAACACTTTAATTAAACGAAATTATATTTTAATTTATCAAATAGTTATAATTAAATTAATTGAAGATATTTTAAGAATATGTAATTAAAAAGGAAAAATATTTCAGACGAATTAATAATAAGTAATAATTACATGTTAATAATTAATAATTAATTAATAAGATTTCAATAAATCAATTATTTAATTATATATTGGTTATTATGGATTACGTTTAATTAATTTTATTTAATTAAGGAATTAAAAATATCTTTTCACAAGCGTGACACTTAAGTCACACCAATGACCCCTATAATAATAAATTTTTATTTTATTTGAATTAAGCAATCAATTAATTATTTTTATTGATCAATAATATACTTAAGTCACGCCTGTGGCTCCTATAATAATAAATTTTTATTTTATTTTAAATAATTAATCAATTATTCAATTCTCACAACCGTATGTGGCAGTCACACCTACAAATAAAATTCCTGAGTATTTGAGAATTGAATCAATATAATAGTGATTAAATGGATAATTTGCTTTTACTTATACAATTATACATATCCATTTTTTACTGTCCACTCTTAGGTTAGGTAGTAAGGGTCGGAGAAGGGCAATCACTCATTCTTATTCTTAAACCAGCATTCTTAAGACCAAAGAGTGGGTCGAAAAGGGGGCAAGCTCTCTGTTCTGGGTTTTCCTGTAGCTAGATCCTCTGGAACCACAGGAATCTTTAGTTGACTTACCTATATATATACATCAATTAATTAATAAATTATTAATCATTATTAATTACAATCGAATAAGTTTAAATGTTAATGATTAATAATTAATTTATAATTAAAGTATAATTTATTTAATCTTTTAATTTATTATATTCTAATTATCATTATCAATCAAGTATCACATTTTCATAAATCAATTAATTAATTATATTTTAACTAACTAATAATATTTTAATAACATGAAATTATATTTTAATTTTTCAAATAGTTATAATTAAATTAATTAAAGATATTTTAAGAATATGTAAATAAAAAAGGGAAAAATATTTCAGACACCTTAATAATAACATAAGTAATAATTACATGTTAATAATCAATAATTAATTAATTAACTAATTAATAAGGTTTCAATAAATGAATTATTTAATTATATATTGATTATTATGGATTATATTTTAATTAGTTTATTTAATTAAGGAATTAAAAATTATATCTTTTCACAGGAGTGACACTTTAGTCACCTCTGTAACTCCTATAATAATAAATTTTCTTTTTATTTTAAGCAACTAATTAATTAATTATCTTATTATTAATCAATAATATATTATAATTAGTCAATTAATTATATATATTATATTTCATAAAAAATGAAAAATATAAGAACTAATTCTATTTAATTAATTAATGAATAGATTAATTATATTTTAATAAATTAATACTTAATTAATTGTTGAATATATTAATTATATTTTAATAAATCAATACTTAATTATTTATTTATTTATTAAAAAGGTTATAAATTATATAGGCGTTAATTGCCCATAAAAAGAAAAGAACATGCGCGTTGCAGCTGTGCATGGCAGTCATGCTTGTGAATGTTAAGTTATAGCCGTGACTACTTACCTACATATATACGTCTATTAATTAATAATATATTAATCATTATTATTTATAACTGAATTAGATGAACAGTTAATAATTAATAATTAATTTATATATAAAGTATAGTTTAACAAATCATTTAATTTATTATATTCTAATTATCATTATTAATCACGTATCACATTTCAGAAATAAATTAGTTAATTATATTTTTGACTAATTGATAATATTTTAATTACATGAAATTATTTTTTAATATACTAAATAGTTATTATTAAATTAATTAGAGATATTTTTAGAATGTGCAATTAAAAAAGGGAAAAATATTTCAGATGCATTAATGATAACGTAAGTAATAATTACATGTTAATAATTATTAATTAATTAATAAGATTTTAATAAATCAATTATTTAATTTTATATTGATTATTATGGATTATATTTTAATTAATGTTATTTTATTTGAAATTATATCTTTTCATAGGCGTGACATTTAAGTTGTTCCTGTGACCCCTCTAGTAATAAAAATTCATTTTACTTTAATGAAATAATCAATTTATTTATTTATTATTAATCAGTAATATACTTAAGTCACGCCTGTGACTCCTATAATAATAATTTTTCATTTTATTTTAAGCAATTAATATAATTAATTATTTTGTTATTAATAAATACTATATTATAATTAGTCAATTAATTTTTTTATATATTTTGTTTAATAAAAATGAAAAATATAAGCCTTAATTCTATTTTATTAATTAATGAATAAATTAATTATATTTTAAAAATCAATACTTAATTAGTTGATTATTTAATAAAAAAGGTTATAAAATTATATAGGTGTTAGTTTCCTATAAAAAGAAAATAACATGCATGTCACAATCGTAAATGGAAGTCACGCATGTGAGTAAAGTTTCTAATTATTTGAGAATTCAATCAATCTAATAGCGATTAAACAGATAACTTGCTTTTACTTATACATTTATACATATCCATTTTTTACGGTCCGCTCTCAGGTTGGGTAGTAAGGGTCGGAGAAGAGTGACCACTCATTCTTATTCTTAAACCAGCATTCTTAAGACCAAAGAGTAGGGCAAAAATGGGGGAAAGCTCTTTGTTCCTGGTTTTCCTGTAGTAGATCCTCCGGAGCCACAGGAATCCTTACTTGACTTACCTATATATATACATCAATTAATTAATAATATATTAATTATTAGTAATTACAACTGAATAAGATTAAATGTTAATGATTAATAATTAATTTATAAATAAAGTGTAATTTAATAAATCATTTAATTTATTATATTCTAATTACCATTATTAATTAAGTATCACATTTTCATAAATCAATCAGTTAATAATATCTTAACTAACTGATAATATTTTAATTACATGAAATTGTAATTTAATTTACTAAATAGTTATAATTAAATTACTTAAACTTTTTGTAAGATATGTAATTAAAAAAGGGAAAAATATTTCAGACGCATTAATAATATCATAAGTAATAATTACGTGATAATAATCAATAATTAATTAATTAATTAATAAGGTTTCAACAAATCAATTATTCAATTATATATTGGTTATCATGAAATATATTTCAATAAATTTTATTTAATTAAGAAATTAAAAATAGATCTTTTCACAGGCATGACACTTAAGTCATGCATGTCACTCCTATAATAATAAAATCTCATTTTATTTTAATGAAATAACCAATTAATTATTTTGTCATTAATCAATAATATACTTAAGTCACTCATGTGACTCTTATAATAATAATATTTTATTTTATTTTAAGCAATTAACCAATTAATTATCTTGTTATTAATCAATAATATATTATAATTAGTCAATTAATTTTTATATATTATATTTAATAGAAATGAAAATTATAAGCACTAATTCTATTTAATTAATTAATGAATAGATTAATTATATTTTAATAAATCAAAATTTAATTATTTATTTATTAATTAAAAGAGGTTATAAAATTACATAGGAGTTAATTGCCGGTAAAAAGAAAAGAACATCCACATCACAGCCGTGCCTAACAGTCATGCCTTTGAATATTAAGTCATAGGTGTGATTACTTACCTATGTATACATCAATTCAATAACAATATGGTAATCATTATTAATTATAAACAAAGTATAATTTAATAAATTATTTAATTTATTATATTCTAATTACCATTATTAATCAAGTATCACATTTTCATAAATCAATTAATTAATTATATTTTAATTAACTGATAATATTTTAATTACATGAAATTATATTCGAATTTACTAAATAGTTATAATTAAATTAATTAAGGATATTTTAAGAATATGTAATTAAAAAAGGAAAAATATTTCATACGTATTAATAATAACATAAGTAATGATTATGTGTTAATAATCATTAATTAATTCATTAATTAATAAGATTTCAATAAATCAATAATTTAATTATATATTGATTATTATGAAATATATTTTAACAAAATTTATTTTATTAAGAAATTAAAAAATAGATCTTGTCATAGGTGTGACACTTAAGTCATGCCTGTGACTCTTATAATAATAAATTTTAATTTAATTTAATAAAATAATCAACTAATTTTTCGTTATCAATTAACAATATACTTAAGTCACTCCTGCGACTTCTATAATAATAACATTCTATTTTATTTTTAGTAATTAATTAATTATTTTTTATTAATCAATAATACATTATAATTAATAAATTAATTATATATATTATATTTAACAAAAATGAAATATATAAGCACTAATTCTATTTAATTAATTAATGAATAAATAAATTATATTTTAATAAATCAATACACAATTAATTATTTATTTAATAAAAATGTTGTAAAATCATACAGGTTGTAATTGGCCATAAAAAGAAAAAAACGCGCATGTCATAACCGTGCATGACAGTCACGCCTTTGAATATTAAATCACAAGCATGACTACTTGCGTATATATACTATATATTAATTCATTGATAATTTATTAATCACTATTAATTATAACTGAATAAGATTAACAACTAATGATTAATAATCAATTTATAAATAAAAGCATGATTTAATAAATCATTTAATTTATTATATTCTAATTACCATTATTAATCAAGTGTCACATTTTCATAAATCAATTAATTAATTATATTTTAACTAAATGATAATATTTTAATTACATGAAATTGTAATTTAATTTGCTAAAGAGTTATAATTAAATTACTTAAACTTTTTGTAAGAATATGTAATTAAAAAAGGGAAAATATTTCAGACGCATTAATAATAACACAAGCAATAATTACGTGTTAATAATCAATAATTAATTAATTAATTAATTAACAAGGCTTCAATAAATCAATTATTCAATTACATATTGGTTATCATGAAATATATTTCAATAAATTTTTTTAATTAAGGAATTAAAAATAGATCTTTTCACAGACTTGACACTTAAGTCACGCATGTCACTCCTATAATAATAAAATCTCATTTTATTTTAATGAAATAATCATTTAATTATTTTTTCATTAATCAATAATATACTTAAGTCGCTCCTGTAACTCTTATAACAATAAATTTTTATTTTATTTTAAGTAATTAATCAATTAATTATTTTGTTATTAATCAATAATATATTATAATTAGTCAATTAATTTTTATATATTATATTTAATAAAAATGAAAAATATAAGCACTAATTCTATTTAATTAATTAATGAATAGATTAGTTATATTTTAATAAATCAACACGTAATTATTTATTTATTTATTTCAAAAGGATATAAAATTATATTGGAATTAATTGCCTGTAAAAGGAAAAGAACATGCACGTCGCAACTGTGCATGGCAGTCACATTTGTGAATATCAAGCAACAACTGTGACTACTTACCTACATATATATATCAATTAATTAATAATATATTAATCATTATTAGATACAACTGAAGAAGATTAACAGTTAATGATTAATAATTAATTTACAAATAAAGTATATAATTTAATAAATCATTTAATTTATTATATTCTATTTGCCATTATTAATCAAGTATCATATTTTCATAAATTGATTAATTAATTATATTTTAACTAACTGGTAATATTTTAATTACATGAAATTATGTCTTAATTTACTAAATAGTTATAATTAAATTAATTAAAGTTATTTTAAGAATTTGTAATTAAAAAATGGAAAAAATATTTCAATCACATTTATAATAACATAAGTAATAATTACATGTTAATAATCAATAATTAATTAATTAATAAGATTTCAAAAATAAATTATTGAATTATATAGTGATTACTATGAATTATATTTTAACTAAAATTTTAAGTTAAGGAGCTAAAAAATAGACTTTTTAACAGACGTGACACTTTAGTCACACCTGTAACTCCTATTATAATAAATTTTCTTTTTATTTTAAGTAACTAATTAATGATTTAATTTGTTATTAAACAATAATATATTATAATTATTCAATTAATTATATATATATAATATTTAATAAAAAATGAAAAATATAAGCACAAATTCTATTTAATTAATTAATGAATAGATTAATTACATTTTAACAAATCAATACTTAAATAATTAATGAATAGGATAATTATATTTTAATAAATCAAAAATTATTTATTTATTTATTTATTAAAAAGGATATAAAATTACATAGGAGTTAATTGCCGGTAAAAAGAAACGAACATGCACGTCACAACCATGCATGGCAATCACACCTTTGAATATTAAGTCATAGGTGTGACTACTTACCTATGTACACATCAATTCAATAACAATATGTTAATCATTATTAATTATAACTGAATAAGATTAACAGTTAATGATTAATAATTAATTTATGAACGAAGTATAATTTAATAAATCATTTAATTTATTATATTCTAATTACCATTATTAATCAAGTATCATATTTTCATAAATCAATTAATCAATTATATTTTAACTAACTGATAATATTATAATTACATGAAATTATATTCAAATTTACTAAATAGTTATAATTAAATTAATTAAGGATATTTTAAGAATATGCAATTAAAAAAGGAAAAAATATTTCATACACATTAATAATAACATAAGTAATAATTATGTGTTAATAATCATTAATTAATTAATTAATTAACTAATAAGATTTCAATAAATTAATGATTTAATTATATATTGATTATTATGAAATATATTTTAACAAATTTTATTTTATTAAAGAACTAAAAAATAGATTTTTTCACAGGTGTAACACTTAAGTCATGCCTGTAACTTCTATAATAATAAAATTTTTATTTTATTTTAATAAAATAATCAAATAATTTTTTCGTTATCAATTAAGAATATACTTAAGTCACTCCTGTGACTCCTATAATAATAATATTTTATTTTATTTTTAGTAATTAATTAAATAATTAATTTTTTATTAATCAATAATACTTTATAATTGATAAATTAATTATATATTATATTTAACAAAAATGAAAATTATAAGCACTAATTTTATTTAATTAATTAATCAATAAATTAATTATATTTTAATAAATTAATACACAATTAATTATTTATTTAACAAAAATGTTGTATAAATTGCCCGTAAAAAAATGCATGTCACAACCGTGCATGACAGTCACACGCTTGAATATTAAGTCACAGGCGTGACTACTTGCATATATATACATTAATTCATTGATAATTTATGAATCACTATTTATTATAAATGAATAAGATTAACAGCTAATGATTAATAATTAATTTATAAATAAAAGCATAATTTAATAAATCTTTTAATTTATTATATTCTAATTACCATTATTAATCAAGTATCACATTTTCATAAATCAATTAATTAATTATATTTTAACTAACTGATAATATTTTAATTACACGAAATTGTAATTTAATTTACTAAAGAGTTATAATTAAATTACTTAAACTTTTTGTAAGAATATGTAATTAAAAAAGAAAAAATTTCAAACATATTAATAATAACATTAGTAATAATTATGTGTTAATAATCAATAATTAATTAATTAGTAGGATTTCAATAAATCAATTATTTAATTATATATTGATTATTATGAAATATATTTTAATAAATTTACTTAATTAAGGAATTAAAAATAGAATTCTCCTATAATAATAAAATTTATTTCATTTTAATGAAATAATCAACTAATTATTTTGTTATTAATCAATAATATACTTAAGTCACTCCTGTGACTCCTATAATAATAATATTTCATTTTATTTTCAGTAATTAATTAATTAACTATTTTGTTATTAAACAATAATACATTATAATTATCCAATTAATTATATATATTATATTTAATAAAAATGAAAAATATGAGCACTAATTCTAATTAATTAATCAATTAATTAATTATATTTTAATAAATCAATACTTGATAATAAAAAATGATGTAAAATTATACAGGTGGTAATTACCTGTAAAAGGAAAAAAAACATGCACGTCACAACCATGCATGGCAGTCCCACCTTTGAATATTAAGTCACAGACATGACTAATTACCTATATATACATCAATTCATTAATAATATATTAATCACTATTAATTATAATTGAATACGATTAACAGTTAACAGTTAATGGTTAATAATTAATTTATAAGTAAAGTATAATTTAATAAATCATTTAATTTGTAATATTCTAGTTACCATTATTAATCAATTATCACATTTTCATAAATCAAGTAGTTAATTATATTTTAAATATCTGATAGTATTTTAATTACATTAAATTATATTAAAATTTACTAAATAGTTATAATTAAATTAATTATAGATACTTTTAGAATATGCAATTAAAAAGGGGGAAAATATTTCAGACGCATTAATGATAACATAAGTAATAATAACGTGTTAATAATCAATAATTAATTAATTAATAAGATTTCAATAAATCAATTATTTAATCATATATTGATTATTTTGAATTATATTTTAACTAATTTTATTTAATTAAGAAATTAAAAATAGATTTTTCATAGACATGTCACTTTAGTCATGCTTGTGACTCTTATAATAATATTATTTTATTTTATTTTAAGCAACTAATTAATTAATTATTTTGTTATTAATCAATAATATATTATTAGTCAATTAATTAATATATATTATATTTAATAGAAAATAAAAATATAAGCACCAATTCTATTTAATTAATTAACGAATAGATTAACTATAGTTTAATAAATTAATTATTTATTCATTAAAAATGTTATAAAATTATATAGGTGTTAATTGCTCGTAAAAAGAAAAGAATATACACGCCATAACCTTGTATGATAGTCACGACTGTGAATATTAAGTCAAAGGCGTGACTACTTACCTACATATGTACATCAATTAATTAATAATATATTGATCTTTATTGAATATAATTGAATTAAATCAACAGTTAATGATTAATAATTAATTTATAAATAAAGTATACTTTATTAAATCTTTTAATTTATTATATTATAATTACCATTATTAATTATAATATAACTAACTCATAATATTTTAACTAACTCATAATATTTTAATTACATGAAATTACATTTTAATTTACTAAATAGTTATAATTAAATTAATTAAAAATATTTTAAGAATATGTAATTAAAAAAGGGAAAAATATTTCAAACTCATTAATAATAACATAAGTAATAATTACGTGTTAATAATCAATAATTAATTAATAAATTAATAAAATTTCAATAAATCAATTATTTAATTATAAGCTGATTATTTTGAAACATATTTCAATAAATTTTATTTAATTAAGAAATTAAAAATAGAGTCACGCATGTGACTCCTATAATAATAATTATTTCATTTTATGTTAATGAAATAATCAATTAATTATTTTGTTATTAATCAATAATATACTTAAGTCACTCTTATGACTCTTACAATAATAATATTTTATTTTGTTTTAAGTAATTAATTAATTAATTTAATTATTGTTAATAAAAAATACAATGTAATTAGTCAATTAATTATATATATTATATTTAACAAAAATGAAAAATATGAGCACTAATACTATTTAGTTAATTAAAGAAGAAATTAATTATATTTTAATAAATGAATATTTATTTAATTGTTTATTTAATAAAAATGTTGTAAAATTATATAGGTGTTAATTGCTCGTAAAAAGAAAAATCATGCACGTCACAATCATGCATGAGAGTCACGCCATTGAATATTAAGTCACAGACGTAACTACCTATCTACATATATACATCAATTGATTAATAATATATTAATCATCATTAATTGTAACTGAATTATATGAATAGTTAACGATTAATAATTAACTTACAAATAAAACATGATTTAATAAATCATTTAATATATTATATTCCAATTACCATTATTAATTAAGTATCACATTTTCATAAACCAATTAGTTTATTATATTTTAAATATCTGATAGTATTTTAGTTACATCAAATTATATTATAATTTACTAAATAGTTATAATTAAATTAATTAAAGACATTCTAAGAATATGTAATTAAAAAAGAAAATTTTTTTTAATGCATTAATAATAACATAAGTAATAATTACATGCTAATAATTAATAATAAATAAATAAATAGGATATCAATAAATTAGTTATTTAATTGTATATTGATTATTCTGAAATAAATTTTATATAATTAAGGAAATAAAAAATATATCTTTTCACAGGCATAACACTCAAGTCACTCCTGTGAGTCCTGTAATAATAATTATTTTATTTTAATTTAATGAAATAATCAATGAATTTATTTTATTATTAATCAATTATATACTTAGGCCACTCTTGTGACTCCTACAATAATAATATTTTATTTTATTTTAAGTAATTAATTAATTTGTTATTAATCAATAATACATTATAATTAGTAAATTAATTATAAGCACCAATTCTATTTAATTAATTGATTAATAGATTAACTATATTTTAATAAATCAATACTTAATTAATTATTATTTTTTAAAAATATTACAAAATTATATACGTGTTAACTGCCCGTAAAAAGAAAAAAATATGCACGTCACAATCGTGCATGGCAGTCACGCCTATGAATCTTAAGTCATAGGCGTGACTACTTACCTACATATGTGCATCCAGTAATTAATAATATATTGATCATTATTAAATATAACTAAATTAGATTAATAGTTAATGATTAATAATTAATTTATAAATAAAGTATACTTTATTAAATCTTTTTATTTATTATATTCTAATTACCAATTTACCGTTGTTAATCAAGTATCACATTTTCATAAATCAATTAATTAATTATATTTTAACTAACTGATAATATTTTAATTACATGAAATTATATTTTAATTTACTAAATAGTTGTAATTAAATTAATTAAAGATATTTTCAGAATATGTAATTAAAAAAGGGGCAAAAATATTTCAGATGCATTAATAATAACATAGTAATAAGTACGTGTTAATAATCAATAATTAATTAATTAATTAATAAGATTTAAATAAATTAATTATTTAATTATATACCGATTATTATGAAATATATTTTAATAAATTTTATTTAATTAAGGAATTAAAATATAGAGTCACGCCTATGACTCCTTTAATAATAATTATTTCATTTTATGCCAACAAATTAATCAATTAATTATTTTGTTATTAATCAACAGTATACTTAAGTCACTCCTGTGACTCTTATAATAATAATATTTTATTTTAGGTGTTAATTGCTCATAAAAAGAAAAAATCATGCATGTCACAACCGTGTATGATAGTTATGCCTTTGAATATTAAGTCATAGGCGTGACTACCTACCTACATATATACATCCATTGATTAATAATATATTAATTATTATTATTTATAAGTGAATAAGATGAATAGTTAATGATTAATAATTAATTTATAAATAAAGTATAATTTAATAAATCATTTAATTTATTATATTCCAATTACCATTATTAATCAAGTATTACATTGTCATAAATAAATAAATATATTATATTTTAACTAAATAGTTATAATTAAATTAATTAAATAAATTTTAATAATATGTAATTTAAAAAAGGAAAAATTTCAGATGCATTAATAATAACATGAGTAATAATTACGTGTTAATAATTAATAATAAATAAATAAGATTTAAATAAATCAGTTATTTAATGATATATTGATTATTATGAAATACATTTTAATAAATTTTATATAATTATGTAATTAAAAATAGATCTTTTCACAGGCATGACACTCAAGTCACTCTTGTGAGTCCTATAATAATTATTATTTTATTTTAATTTAAGGAAATATTCAATTAATTTTTTATTATTAATCAATACATGACTTAGTTATGAATTATATTTTAACTAATTTTATCTAATTATGGAATTAAAAAATATATCTTTTCATAAGTGTCACGCCTGTGACTCCTATAATAATAATATTTTATTTTATTTTAAGTATTTAATTATTTTCTTATTGATCAATATTATATTATAACAAAGTATAATTTAATAAATCATTTAATTTATTATATTTTAATTACCATTATTAACCAAATATCACATTTTCATAAATCAATTAATTAATTATATTCCAACAAACTGATAATATTTTAATTACATAAAATTATATTCAAATTTACTAAATATTTATAATTAAATTAATTACGGATATTTTAAGAATAAAGAAAAAATATTTCATATTGATTAAAAATAACATAAGTAATAATTATGTGTTAATAATCAATAATTAATTAATTAATTAATAAGATTTCAATAAATCAATGATCTAATTATATATTGATTATTATGAAATATATTTTAACAAATTTTATTTTATTAAGGAATTAAAAAATATATCTTTTCGCAAGCGTTATACTCAAGTCATGCCTGTGACTCCTATAATAGTAAAACTTTATTTTATTTTAATAAAATAATCAACTAATTTTTTTGTTATCAATAAACAGTATATTTAAGTCACTCTTGTGACTCCTATAATAATAATAATATTCTATTTTATTTTTAGTAATTAATTATTAATCAATAATACATTATAATTAATAAATTAATTATATATATTATACTTAACAAAAATGAAAAATATGAGCACTAATTCTATTTAATTAATTAATGAATAAATAAATTATATTTTAATAATTCAATAGACAATTAATTATTTATTTAATAAAAAATATTGTAAAATTATACAGGTGGTAATTGCCGGTAAAAAAAAACATACATGTCACAACTATGCATGATAGTCACGCCTTTGCATATTAAGTTATAGGCGTGACTACTTGCATATATATACATTAATTCATTGATAATTTTTTAATCACTATTAATTATAACTAAATAAGATTAACATCTTATGATTGATAATTAATTTATAAATAAAAGCATAATTTAATAAATCATTTAATTTTTTATATTCTAATAACCATTATTAATCAAGTATCACATTTTTATAAATCAATCAATTAATCATATTTTAACTAACTGATAATATTCTAATTAAATTAAATTATATTTAAATTTACTAAATAGTTATAATTAAATTAATTAAAGATATTTTCAGAATATGTAATTAAAAAAGGAAAAATATTCAGACGCATTAATAATAACATATGTAATAATTATGTGTTAACAATCAATAATTAATTAATTAATTAATAAGATTTTAATAAATCAATTATTTAATTATATATTGATTATTATGAAATATATTTTAATAAATTTATTTAATTAAGGAATTAAAAACAGAATTCTCCTATAATAATAAATTTCATTTTATTTTAATGAAATAATCAACTAATTATTTTTTATTAATTAATAATACACTTAAGTCACTCTTATGACTCCTACAATAATAATATTTTATTTTATTTTTAGTAATTAATTAATTAATTTGTTATTAATCAATAATACATTATATTTAGTCAATTAATTATATATATTATATTTAATAAAAATGAAAAATATGAGCACTAATTCTATTTAATTAATTAATGAATAAATTAATTATATTTTAATAAATCAATACTTAATAATAAGAAATGTTGTAAAATTATACAAGTGGTAATTGCCCGAAAAAAAACATGCACGTCACAACCATGTATGGCAGTCATGTCTTCGAATATTAAGTCACAAGCGTGACTACTTACCTATATATACATCAATTCATTAATAATATATTAATCACTATTAATTATAACCGAATACAATTAAAAGTTAATGATTAATAATTAAATTATAAATAAAGTATATTTTAATAAATCATTTAATTTATTATATTCTAATTACCGCTATTAATCAAGTATCACATTTTCATAAATCAATTAGTTAATTATCTTTTAACTATCTGATAGTATTTTAGTTACATTAAATTATGTTATAATTTACTAAATAGTTATTATTAAATTAATTAGAGATATTTTTAGAATATGCAATTAAAAAAGGAAAAAATATTTCAGATGCATTAATGATAACGTAAGTAATAATTACGTGTTAATAATCAATAATTAATTAATAAATAAAATTTCAATAAATCAATTATTTAATCATATATTGATTATTATGAATAATTTTTAACTAATTTTATTTAATTAAGGAATTAAAAATAGATCTTTTCATATGCATGATACTTTAGTCACACCTGTGACTCCTATAATAATAATATTTTATTTTATTTTAAGTAAATAACTAATTAATTATTTTGTTATTAATCAATAATATATTATAATTAGTCAATTAATTAATATATATTATATTTAATAAATAAATAAAATATAAGCACCAATTCTATTTAATTAATTAATGAATAGATGAACTATATTTTAATAAACCAATACTTATTTATTTATTTATTTATTAAAAATGTTATAAAATTATATAGATGCTAATTGCCCGTAAAAAAAGAATATGCACGTCGCAACCGTGCCTGGCAGTCACACCCTGTGAATATTAAGTCATAGGCGTGACTACTTACCTACATATGTACATCCATTAATTAATAATATATTGATCATTATTAAATATAATTGAATTAGATTAACAGTTAATGATTAATAATTAATTTATAAATAAAGTATACTTTATTAAATCTTTTAATTTATTATATTCTAATTACCATTGTTAATCAAGTATCACATTTTCATAAATCAATTAATTAACTGTATTTTAACTAACTGATAATATTTTAATTACATGAAATTATATTTTAACTTACTAAATAGTTATAATTAAAATAAATAAAGATATTAAGAATATGTAACTAAAAAAGGGGAAAATATTTCAGACGCATTAATAATAACATAAGTAATAATTTTGTGTTAATAATCAATAATTAATTAATAAGTTTTAAATAAATCAATTATTTAATTATATATTGATTATTATGAAATATATTTTAATAAATTTTATTTAATTAAGGAATTAAAAAATAGAGTCACGCCTGTGACTCCTATAATAATAATTACATCATTTTATGTTAATAAAATAATTAATTTATCAATTAATTATTTTGTTATTAATCGATAATATACTTAAGTCACTCCTGTGACTCTTACAATAATAATATTTTATTTTAGGTCTTAATTGCTAATAAAAAGAAAAAATCATGCACGCCAAAATCGTGCATGGCAGTCATGTCTTTGAATATTAAGTTACAGGCGTGACTACCTACATACATATACAGATCCACTAATTAATAATATATTAATTATAATTGAATAAGAGGAACAATTAATGATTAATAATAATTTATAAATAAATGATAATTTAATAAATCATTTAATTTATTATATTCGAATTATCATTATTAATCAAGTATCACATTTTCATAAATCAATTAATTAATTATATTTTAACTAAATAGTTATAATTAAATTAATTAAAGATATTTTAAGAATATGTAATTAAAAAAAGGAAAAGAATTTCAAATGCATTAATAATAACATAAGTAATAATTACGTGTTAATAATTAATAATAATAAATAAATAAATAAATAAGATTTCAATAAATCAATTATTTAATTATATATTGATTATTATGAAATATATTTTAATAAATTTTGTATAATTAAGGAGTTTAAAAATAGATCTTTTCACATGCATGACACTCAAGTCACTCCTGTGAGTCCTATAATAGTAATTATTTCATTTTAATTTAATAAAATAATCAATTAATTATTTTGTATTAATCAATAATATACTTAAGTCACTCTTGTGACTCCTACAATAATAATATTTTATTTTATTTTAAGTAATTAATTAATTTGTTATTAATCAAAAATACATTATGAATAGTCAATTAATTATATATATTGTATTTAATAAAATGAAAAATATAATCAATAATTCTATTTAATTAATTAATGAATAAATTGATTATATTTTAATAAATCAATACTTAGTTAAATATTTATTTAATAAAAAATGTTATAAAATTATGTAGGTGGCAATTACCCATAAAAATAAAAAATGCACATCACAAACGTGCATGGTAGTCACGTTTTTATTATTATGAATTATATTTTAATTAATTTTATTTAATTATAGAATCAAAAACTAGATCTTTTCACAGGTGTGACTAAAGTGTGACTCCTATAATAATAAATTTTCATTTTATTTTAAGTTACTAATTAATTAATTATTTTGTTATTAATCAATAATATATTATAATTAGTCAATTAATTATATATATATTATATTTAATAAAAAATATATATAAGCACTAATTCTATTTAATTAATTAATGAATAGATTAACTATATTTTAATAAATCAATACTTATTTATTTATTTATTTATTAAAATGTTATAAAATTATATAGGTGTTAATTTCCCATAAAAAGAAAGAACATGCACGTCACAACTGTGCAGGGTAGTCACACCTGTGAATATTAAGTCACAGGCGTGAGTACTTACTTACATATTTACATCAATTAATTAATAATATATTATTCATTATTAATTATAACTGAATTAGATTAATGATTAATAATTAACTTATAAAGAAAGTATACTTTAATAAATCATTTAATTTATTATATTCTAATTACCATTATTAATCAAGTATCACATTTTAATAAATCAATTAATTAATTATATTTTAACTAGCTGATAATATTTTAGTTAAATGAAATTATATTTTGATATACTAAATAGTTATAATTAAATTAATTAAGGATATTTTAAGAATATGTAATTAAAAAGGAAAAATATTTCAGATGCATTAATAATAACATAAGTAATAATTACGCGTTAATAGTTAATAATTAATTAATTGATTAATTAATAAGATTTCAATAAATCAATTATTTAATTGTATTTTAATTATTATGGATTATATTTTAATTAATTTTATTTAATTAAGGAATTAAAAATTATATCTTTTCACAGGGGTGACACTTAAGTCACGCCTATAACCCCTATAATAATAATAAAATATTTTATTTTAATTAAATAATCAATTAATTATTTTGTTATTAATCAATAATATACTTAAGTCATGCCTGTGACTCCTATAATATTAATATTTTATTTTATTTTAAGCAATTAATCCAATTAATTATTTTGTTATTAATCAATAATATATTATAATTAGTCAATTAGTTTTATATAGATTATATTTAATAAAAATGAAAAATATAAGCACTAATTCCATTTAATTAATTAATGATATAAATTGATTATATTTTAAAAATCAATACTTAATTAGCTAATTATTTAATAAAACTGGTATAAAATTATATAAGTGTTAGTTTCCTGTAAAAAGAAAATAACACGGATGCCACAACAGTAAATGGCAATCACACCTGTGAGTAAAATTCTTGGGTATTTGAGAATTCAATCAATCTAATAATGATTAAATGAATAGTTTGCTTTTACTTATACATTTATACATATCCATTTTTTACTGTCCGCTCTTAGGTTAGGTAGTAAGAGTCGGAGAAGAGCAATCACTCATTCTTATTCTTAAACTAGAATTCTTAAGACCAACGAGTAGGGCAAAAATGGGAGAAAACTCTCAATTCCTGGTTTTCTTGTAGCTGGATCCTTCGGAACCACAGGAATCCTTAGTCGACTTACCTATATATATACATCAATTAATTAATAATATATTAATCATTATTAATGTTTAATAATTAATTTATAAATCAAGTATAATTTAATAAATTATTTAATTTATTATATTTAATTACCATTATTAATCAAGTATCACATTTTCATAAACCAATTAATTAATTATATTTTAACAAACTGATAATATTTTAATTACATGAAATTGTATTTTAATTTACTAAATAGTTATAATTAAATTAATTAAATTTTTTAAGAATATGTATTAAAAAGGGAAAAATATTTCAGACGCATTAATAACAACATAAGTAATAATTTTGTGTTAGTAATCAATAATTAATTAATTAATTAATAAGATTTTAATAAATCAATTATTTAATTATATATTGGTTATTATGAAATATATTTCAATAAATTTTATTTAATTAAGGAATTAAAAATTAGATCTTTTCAAAGTCACGCATGTGATTCTTATAATAATAAAATTTCATTTTATTTTAATGAAATAATCAATTAATTATTTCATTATTAATCAATAATATACTTAAGTCACTCCTGTGACTCCTATAATAATAAAATTTTATTTTATTTTAAGCAATTAATCAATAATATGTTATAATTATTCAATTAATTTTTATATATATTATATTTAATAAAAATGAAAAAATATAAGCACTAATTCTACTAATTAATTAATGAATAAATTAATTATATTTTAAAATTCAATACTTAATTAGTTAATTATTTAATAAAAATGTTATAAAATTATATAGGTGTTAGTTTCCCGAAAAAAAACATGCATGTCATAACTGTAAATGGCAGTCACGCATGTGAGTAAAATTCCTGAATATTTGAGAATTCAATAAATCTAATAGCGATTACATGGATAATTTGCTTTTACTTATACATTTATACAAATCCATTTTTTACTGTCCGCTCTCAGGTTGGGTAGTAAGGATCAGAGAAGACCAATCACTCATTCGTATTCTTAAACCAGCATTCTTAGGACCAAAGAGTGGGGTGAAAATGGGGGAAGACTCTCTGTTCCTGATTTTCTTGTAGTTGGATCCTTCGGAGCCACAGGAATCCTTAGTTGACTTACCATTATAACTATTTAGTATATTAAAATATAATTTCATGTAATTGAAATATTCTCAATTAGTTAAAATATAATTAATTTATTTATTTATGAAAATGTGATAATTGATTAATAATGGTAATTGGAACATAATCAATTAAATGATTTATTAAATTGCACTTTATTTATAAATTAAATATTAATCATTAACTATTCATCTAATTCAGTTATAATTAATAATGATTAATATATTATTAATCAATGGATGTATATTTATAGGCAAGTAGTCACGCCTGTGACTTAATATTCAAAGGCGTAACTACCATGCACGGTTGTCGTATGCATCTTTTTCCTTTTGACGAGCAATTAACACCTGTATAATTTTACAACATTTTTATTAAATAAATAAATAATTAAGTATTGATTTACTAAAATATAATTAATTTATTCATTCATTAATTCAGGCATGACTAAAGTGTCATGCATGTGAAAAGATCTATTTTTAATTTCTTAATTCTATTAAATTTATTAAAAATATTTCATAATAAACTATATATAATTAAATAATTGATTTGTATAAATCTTATTAATTAATTAATTAATAATTATTAACACGTAATTATTACTTATGTTATTATTAATGCATCTAAAATATTTTTTCCTTTTTTATTATATATTCTTAAAATATCTTTATTCATTTAATTATAACTATTTTGTACATTAAAATATAATTTCATGTAATTAAAATATTATCAATTGGTTAAAATATAATTAATTATTTAATTTATGAAAATGTGATACTTGATTAATAATGGCAATTGGAATATAATAAATTAAATGATTTATTAAGTTATACTTTATTCATAAATTAATTATTAATCATTAACTATTCATCTAATTAAATTACAATTAATAATAAATTAGATTAATATGTTATTAATCAATGGATATATAGATGTAGGCAAGTAGTCACGCCTATGAGTTAATATTCAAAGATTTGACTGCTATGCACGGTTGTGAAGTGCACGTTTTTTCTTTTTAGGAGTAATTAATACCTGTATAATTTTACAAAATTTTTATTAAATAAATAATTAATTAAATATTGATTTACTAAAATATAATAAATCTATTCAATCATTAATTAAATAGAATTAGTGCTTATATTTTTCATTTTTATTAAATATAATATATGATTAATTGGCTAAATATAACATATGATTGTCAACAAAAATAAATAATTAATTAGTTACTTAAAATAAAAAGAAAATTTTATTATTATAGGAGTCTCAGGCATGACTAAAGTTTCACACCTGTGAAAAGATCTATTTTTAACTCCTTAATTAAATAAAATTAATTAAAATATAATTCAAAATTATCAATATATAATTAAATAATTGATTTATTCAAATCTTATTAACAAATTAATTAATTAACAATTTTTAATGCATTTGAAATATTTTTTCCTTTTTTAATTACATATTCTTAAAATATCTTTAATTAATTTAATTACAACTATTTAGTAAACT
>JANIJH010000206.1:225940-244965 GCA_024520975.1 Erythroxylum areolatum
ACTGAATTGAAATTCGATTCCTTCAGATAACTTGTAGCTCCATGTCTCTAGTTTAGTTAGAAACAAGAATCAATTCATTTGGAGTTCTACAAATCAAAACATCATCAAAATACTGAAGCATGTTCAGTAAAATATCTAACTCATACTCTATTTACCGATCCTCTCACTTTGATTCAATCAATCTTTTCTACTTTATTTTAAATTCAAGAATTCTCCTTTTCTATACACATGAAGAATCGCCAACAATTTCTTATTTAATAGTTCTAGCTTCCAAGGAAAGTTTGGGGTCCAACAAGTATCTAATCTGACAATATGTAAATTCTATACTAATTGTCATGGAAGGATCTTCGGGCTAGGCTCAATTGGGAACAAATGTTATTCGTACTCCTCTATGTCCAGTATAACAACATCAACTAGATGACCGACAATGGAACATATCCATCAGCTTGAGAGCATAATGCAGACCTTGACAAGTCAGTTGTAACAGACAATGAAATACATGACTAAGCTCCCAAATGACATAGAGGCTAGAGACTCAGATCATCTACACTCACCAGGACAATAGGATTGTTGTAGTCATTTGGTTTGAATTTATGTACAATTAAATGTTTTTATTATCAATGAAGGAAAATTTTACTTTATATGATCAATTAATTTTCTTTTTAAACAAATTAAATATATAAACAAATCAAAAAATTATGTACAAATAATTTATAGCTATTGAAATTGTCCATTAATAATAAGATTATGACATAAAATTTAATTTCAGGATTTTAAAAAAGAAAATTTAATACCTTTATGGTAGAGTCATTATATTTATGGTACTTACCGACAAAATTTTAGTTTCTGTCGATAAATTAAGTCATATTTATCGAAGGTTTGTGATAAACCGTCATAAAATATTTATGGTACTTACCGACGAAATTTTAGTTTCCGTCGGTAAATTGAGTCATATTTACCGACAGTTTGTGATAAACTGTCGTACTATAAGAAGACTAATAATAAGAATTATACCTACTTTACAACCTTTTTCCAATTGATCTATAAATGGAATCATTATCAGTAATAAATTGTATGATATTCAAGCCCAATTTTATTCATAACTTTATCAAATATCTAAAATAGAATATGATCATTTCTGACAAGGCTAAATTCATCAATATGCTTCTAAAATATTGTTCCTATAGTAGAAAAACTAAAAAAGTTAATAATAAGCTCATGTCACTAATTGTCTAATCATTACACACGATTGAACACCCATTAGTTGCCCAAGTCATTATTCTTTCATCCAAATAACTTTTTTTTTAAATAAAGCTTTTCAGAAGATTACCTATGTAGTTATCAAGTGAAGGAACTTTATATCCTAGACTATAAAAGGCAATAACATCTAGCATAGGCTGGTAATAATAAGATTGAGTAGCATTAAATGATGCACCTACATCATTCCACATTCTAACCATTGTCATATCCACATTATGAGTTGTTTCTTTAAATTATAAGGCACTACATATTAAATGTTAAGCTCTAGGAGTTGTTCTTGGTACAAAAAGATTAAACATGTCCTTTTCTCTTCCTTACATTAGGTGCAACAATCCTTTCTTATTGGGTAAGAATAATGATAAACGTTTGATATACTATCTTTTTATGCCCATATTTAGTGTGTTTTGCTTGCTTATTTAAGATTTTTTGATTATTTTTGGTACTTATTATATTTTTTGTGTGATTTCAAGTCTCAATTACCTCAATGGATCAAAAGAAGAAGAATTTGAGAGAAATCAAGATAGAAAATGGAAAAACTTGGGCTATTTTAGAGGTATACACCTATGTGATGAAGTACACATCTGCGTAAATAACATACATGATCATGTAATTGACTGTTTAAATAACTATGAACAAGTCAACCTTTAAGACATTACTTTACCTGTATAAAGATACACACCCTATAATTAGCATATATGGTCATGTCCCATACCCATATAAGCTCTTGTGAATGTGTAAACTTACAATTTTGAAGTGTTTTCTAGCCATGTATATGCCAATCATCCTAATTTTACACTATAAAAGGTAATTATGAAGAATAAACGTGAGAGAAGCAATTAGAGTCAGAGTTAGAAGCAAAGTTAGAATTTAAGACACAATTCTAAACCTAGCTATGATAGGGGAAAACACAAAGATTACTTCCGGGATATAATAGAGAATAACTTCCTCTTGAAGTTTTAAGGGGATTACATTAGAGAAAAGGGGATTATATATTATGGATTTTTTTTTAATCATTCTTTTGACTTTTGATGTTTGTTCTATTTTCTATGTTTATGAACTAAGTTTCTTTAGTGCCTAGGTATGATGAACCCTAAGCTAGGATGGATATGGTGATTTGATCTTTTATTTAATGCAATTTGATTAATTAATTCATTGTTATTCAATTTTGTGTTTTCAGTCTTGAATTAATATATAATTGGGATATTAATTCAATGTATGATTTTTTACGGTTGAGATTGAGTAGTCTTTTTGTATCAATAGATCCTAGAAGGAGTTGCATGTAAACCTAAAGATGGTTGACATAAATCTGTTGGATTAAGGACAAACCCAAGAGTGAAATTCATAAATTGAGTAATGCAATTTTAGAAGTTTTAACCAGAAAGAGGTTTTAGTTAATCAATCAAGGATTAGTTGTTAAAAATCTTGAGAAAGATATTAATATAAGATATGCATTTATACGGTCTAATGGTCAATAATTGAATTGCATAATAAAAGATTAATATTTAAGAAATCTTAGGAAGATTCATTACCTAGATACTAGTTATTTGATATTGATTAATCTTAGTGTTATCTATGTTCTAGTCTATTATTTGTGTTAAATTTTAGTTTAGCTTAGTTTTAATTAAATCATCATCCTATTTGTCAGTTAGATAATAGAAAATAGATTATTACTAATAATTGTAATCCTTATGAGATTGATAATATTCACTGGCATTATACTATAATTTGATAAGTGCACTTACCTGTGAAATCCATAAAGGAGAGATTAACATTCATATCAATTCTTATGAACTATTTGCTATTATATATTTAACTATCCATTAAGATAATTAATGTGCAGTTGTCAGTTTGCTATTATGTTAGGAATATGCCTTTCCAAAGATTAATTTTGTGCATTTGCAATGTTATTCTCTAGTGACAATAATATAGGGAGCGAACATTTTTTTAAAAACTTGGTTGCATATATTAAATGATTAAAAAATATATTAAATTTTATGTTTAAATGATTTAATCATATATTAAATACTCTTTATATACAAAAAAAATTTGCAAATTGTATATTTCACATAAATCAATTAATAATTAATAATTCAATAAATTCAAAAAAAATTTCATTTTTATAATTATTATAATAAAAATAACCTGAAAAATTAAATAAATAGAACTTGATCTTCAAGTCTTCGTGAAACCGTTCACAAAAATACCCATTAATAATATGCATAAATTTAAGAACACAATAATATAAAAAATCAGTTTAATAAGACATATAAATCAGGTTAATAAATAGTAATACTCTTATAAAACAAGTTAAAGTGTTACTTGAAATAGAAAATTTATGCTTGTATAATTATATTATACTGTTTAAAAAAGGCACAGGCAAGCCAGCCCAAAGTGTTACTAAGTCCCCAACACAAACTCACAAAGCAACACAAAAGCTAAAAGGTTCCAAAACCACAACTTCAACAGTTCAGTTGGCGATGGGAGAAGATGATGGAGCAACATCGTACTACGAAGGAGCTATAGACAGAGGAGGAGCAAATCTATGGAAGGTGACTTGCGACAATCAAGCAACATGGGGCAAACGATGGATGGTGATGGAGAACCAAGAAGCGACGAGAAGGAAAGCAAAGTAGAGCAGAACAATGAAGAGGGAGAGCCGAGAATTAGAGTGAGAGTGAGAGTAAGAAGGCAGCAATAGCAGAGTAGAGTAGAGGAAGGTTACAAGAGACAGGTAGTAGTTGGGTTAGAACTTAGAAGGAGGAGGGGTAGTGATTTAGGATCTTTAATTAAGTCCCTGGATTTCTTTAATTTACAATTTAACCCTAGTAGTTTACAAGTATTATTGGTAGGCTAATACTACTGGAAATGATTGATATCAAGAAGCACTTGAAGCCAAATATGATACCAACATATGTGCAACTTAACCCTGTGATAGGTATTGTAGGTAGGCTTAGTGACGGAGCCAGGAATTTAAGATAGGGGGTCAAATATTTAATTTTTTAAATTTTAAGGGGCCCAGTACACCACAAACATTTAAATAACCTCGTCCTAATATATATATATATATATAATTATTCAATAATCTTAGGATTGGGGAGCCCAGTGCACCATTGGCCCCCACCTACCTCCGTCCCTGGGTAGGCTGATGTTATTTGAAATGATTGGTATCGATTAGTGCCTGAAATTGATACTAATATATTTTGTACTTCTTTTGCCGACGCGGTTCGTATGGTGCATAATTCATTTCTTTGCTTTTGAGATATCGATATCGATAATGTCATGAACCATTATTTATTGAAGCGACTAAAATTCATACTCTTCAATTTGCATTTTCTTTATGTGCCAATATCTGATTAAGCCTAACAAGTCACCTTGTTTTTTGGTTAAACTTAGTAAAATGACATTATTTCGGTGAACTTTTCAAAACAAGGTCATTTTATTCTTAAATTTCATTAAACTCAAATCAAAATAATGTTGTTTTGAGCAATTAATCAAATCGAGTCTTAGGCCCATTTTTTATATATGATCCTGGCCCGAATCCTAGTCAAACTGAACCTATCCTACTAACTTCAAATTTGACATACCCAAATCCAATTACCATACCTAATCTAAAGTGGCTTCTTACCCACTATTATAATGAATTTGAAATTTTCACTCACTTTTAACATAGTTAAAATTTATTAACTTTTAATAAAAATGTTTTCAATAACTACAAATTTATTGTACTTTTAAAATATCTTATTCAAAGATAATTGTTTGAAATTTAGATTTTCTTAAAATTTAAATCCAAACTTGAATTTATTCAGAATTCAAACATATTAAGAAATATATATATTTGGTATCTAGTCAGGATTAAAATTTTTATTCAAATTTGAACCGAAAAAATCAAATCATCTCATTAAAAATTTTCTATTCCTTCTAAACATACCTATTCGGGTCGAACACCCTTGATTTCATTCTTCCTCTTTAATGCCTTACCACCCTTTGGCACCCATAAATCACGTGAACTAGTGACTCATATACACTCATGAAGGGTATTATAGTCAATGTTCTTGAAAAAATCTACCAAAGGTAGTTAAGTTTATTGGTTGTATATAAAACCAATAATGAACGAAACGTTAAGTGAAAAAAAAGACATATGTATGTCTTTGTTTTCTTCTTATTTCTTCCATCAAGTTTACAAACAAGAAGAAGATCTCTGCAGTAAAACTGGTAACAAAAAGCTCTTTAACTAATGGAACTACAACAAGAATTCAAGTGCGTAATTCTTTGTTTTATCTGCATATGAAATAATATTGTTTGACATGATTTGTGTGATTGTGTTTTAACTTGCTTATTTCTAATATTAGTATCAGAGCAGGTTAAAACATTTTTGTTGTATGTTATATGCATGCATAGCATTTTTGGATTTCTACATAATGATATGAATTTGTCATCACGTTTTTACACTGGTATAAGAACAAAAGCAAAAGATTTTTTTGTTATGGTTTTTACACTGTTATTAGAACAATATTCTTTTTATGAATTTGTCGTCACATTTTACACTAGTATAAGAAAAATGGTCCAAGGTTTTGTTATAGTTTTTGCACTGTTATTAGAACAAGAATCCAAAGATAGCAGTAACGAGAGAAGAAAACAACAGTAGAACCAAACTACAGAGAAGAGGAGGAAGAAGACCTCTCTTCTTCTTGAAAATAAACAAGACACGTGGATGTTTTTGTTATCGTCTTTGGAGATATATGTTATAATAACAATAAATGGGTTATGCCTATGGGATACCATATGGGCTATGACTTAGACCCATAAATATGACTTTCTTTCATTAGGATTGAAAGCTTAAGTATTAATAACCATATTAAGGTTGGACTAGACCTTAATATCTAAATTGATGTTTTAAATTAAATGTAACATAAAGAATTAGAAATAAGTTTTCTAATATACCCAAAATAATTAAGTTAGTTAAATTAGTTTCTAGTTAATATAAAATATTAGAAATTATTTTTTCTTTGTAAAGAAAAATAATTTGTTTAGTTAAAATTAAAAAGGGGTTTCATTAGAAATTAGTTTCTAATTAAACCAAGATAGATTGATTAGTTCAATTATAATTTAAAATAAGAAATAAGTTTCTAATTCTATTTGAATTATTCATATTTGAATATTAGAAATAAGTTTCTAATTGATTAGAAATTAATAGCATAATTTGAATAGCTCAATAAATTGCTAATAGAATTAAATATTATTTCTATAATATGAGCATGAGTTCGCTATGTGTTAGACAAAATAATTTGTTATTTTGTGGTATTTTGTGCACTCATCTGATTCTTGAAAATTTGTTTTTCAGGAAGATACCTATTATTAAATTGACGCCTAAGCTTACTCGATATGAGGAACAGAAAAGACGTATTGGCAGTATGTATATAAAATTAGTCAACATGCGTTTAATACCTGGAGACAGTCTAACACAACATGTTATTTCAATTAATAACATGATGCAAGAATTATGCTTTAGAGGTTGTCGAGTTTATAAAAACGTTGAAGTAAAGTACATGACTTTGCTTGCAACATCACCTCAACCTTAAGGTGAATTGTTATGTTTGGAGTAATATGGCTAACGAGAAGATTTATAATTTGTTAGTGAGGACATTTATTTATTAAAAAGATGAGTAGAAGGGAGTTAATTAGGAATTTGTGTCCTATAGGCCTTCCAATGAAAATAGTAAGAGCTATTGTACATCGAGCTTTGTGAACTGTGTCACGTGAACTTGTGAACTCATTTCCGCGTAGGGTTCGTTAACTATATACTGTTCGTAGGTTGTAGCACAATTAATACAATATATTGTTTTATAAGAACAAAGTCTTGATATTTATGTAATATATTTACATGAATTTTATACAGGAATTTGTCTAGAATAAAGTAATTAGGATTCAATTGTTGTATGAATGATAATTGAACACATTTGTGGACTTTTGATTTCATAAGTAATTGTGATCGAATTATTTATTCTATGAACGATTAATGTGACATTATCGTGCATATATATTTCTTTCTTATTATAGAAACTTAGGTTTCAAAATGGCTACTGCTTCAAAGAATATCGTTGCTTAACTCAATAGGGGTGAGAAACTCAATGGTGACAATTATGAAATTTGGAATATGAAAATCCAATATGTACTGGAGGAGCTAGAGGCTGTTAAACCATTAAACCTAATCATGGAAGTTCCTAAGGAGGACACTACAGCTTAACAAAGGAGGAACTGTGATGCATATGAATTATGGAAAAAGAAGAACTTTTTAACTCGCATCACGTTGCTAAGTAGCATGGATAATGATATAAGCGTGAGTTTCGTAAATTTAAAACTGCAAAGGACATGAGATCCGCATTGGCTGCTCATTTTGGAGGTGCTTCAGTGACCAAAGTGAGGTCACTTATAATTAAGTTTGATACTTATAAGAAGCGCCAACATGGAAAGGGAAAACGTCCCTGTAAGAAGAAGAACATGAAACATATGAAGTGCTATAATTGTAGTAATAAGGCCCACTTTGTTCGAGATTGTACCGAGCTTAAGAAGGTACAGTTTTATAGTACAAACATTTGTTCTGTAAATATTTCTTTTTCTGTTTTTCTAACTGAATCACATCCTTTGTGGATTGTAGACTTAGGAGCAACCAACCATATAGCGAAGGATAGAGATGCCTTCGTTAAGTTTCGTAAACTCCCACATGGTAGTCAATGGCTTTATGTAGGTGACAATTCCAGAGTAGCTGTACAAAGAATTGGCACATATAAATTGGACATGCGTGGAGGACGACCTCTCATCCTACATGAAGTATTATTTGCTCCATAAATTTGTAGGAATCTTTTATCTGTGTTGATGTTGGTTAGACTTAGTTTCAATATAAATTTCCATAGCATTGGAATGGAATTGTATCTTGGATTTGTTAATTATGGTCATGATTTTTTATGTGATGGTTTTATTATATTGGATGTGTTAAAGGAAAATAATAATATTAGTTATTCATTATTTACATCTAGTAATTCCAATAATGTTGCAACTTTATGGCATGCTAGACTATGTTATATTGATCAAAATTGAATCAGTCAATTAGTTAAAGAAGAACTTTTAGGTAATCTAAGTCAAGTAGATCTACCTACATGTAAGCATTGTTTAACTGGTAAAATGACAAAACAGCCATTTGGAAAGAGAACACAAGCTTTATATCCATTACAATTAATTCATTCTGACATCTATGGTCCAATGAATGTAAGGGCTAGACGTGGGGCAGTTTATTTCATCACCTTCATAGAGAACTATACTCGGTATGGTCATGTTTATTTGATTTCTCATAAATCGGAAGCATTCGATTGTTTCATAAAATACAGTAACTTGGTTTAGAATCAATTAGAAAAGAAAATAAAAGCATTACGAACTGATCGTGGACAAGAATACTTGTCAGAAAAGTTCAAGGCTTTATGTGATGAGAAAGAAATAGAAAGGCAATTAACAATTCCTAGATACCCACAACAAAACGGTGTCGCTGAAAGACGAAATAGGTTACTATTAGAAATGATTAGGTCTATGATGACCCAAGCAAATTTACCAATCAGCTTTTAGGGTGATGCGTTACTAACAACCATTTATGTACTTAATCGTATGCCTATGAAATCAGTTATTAACACACCATATGAGTTGTGGACTAGTAGGAGACCTGATGTATCAAGTCTTAGACCTTGGGGGTGTGTAGCTTATGTTCATGATCTCTCTTATAAATATGGGAAATTAGGCCTAAGAGGGAGAAAATTATTTTTATTAGATATTCAGAACACTCAAAAGGATACATGTTCATTGGTGAATAAGGTAATATAGGCGTAACTGAATTTGATTCACGAGATGTAACATTCTTAAAGAATGTCTTTTCCAAGCAAGGCGAAATAGATAAAGACCTATTTTTATATAAGTCGCTTGATCATAATGATTCTGTTATGAAGAATCAAGATGAGGAACTTCAACCAAGTGCAAGAAATTCCACAGAAAGGTTCTCTATGATGACTGATTCTAGTGGAAGTAATCAAATCAATCATAAATTTATTTTTTATGAACCTTATTTAAGATGAAATAATTGAGGAATAATTATCCGATGTCATTTTAAGATTGAAGAAGAAATTAATATGATTATTCCCCAAGAGGAAGAAGAGCCAAGGAATATAAATGAGGCTCTTACTGGCCCTGCTGAAGAAGAATGGATGAAAGTAATGAAAGAAGAAATGGCTTCTTTAAGCTCCAATCAAGTATAAGACTTGGTTGACCTCCCTGAAGGGCGTAAAGTAATTGGTAACAAGTGGGTTCTCAAAATAAAGTGAAAAGCTGATAGCAGTATCGAAAGATATAAGGCACACCTAGTAGCAAAAGGATATACACAACAGGAGGAAATTGATTATGAGGAAACTTTTTCACCTGCTGTGATGTTTGCTTCAATCTGTGTTATTCTGGCTATTGTAGCCCGTATGAATCTTGAATTACATCAAATGAATGTAAAAACTGCTTTCTCAATGGAGAATTAGAGGAAGAAATCTATATGGAACAACCTCAAGGTTTCATCAAGGTAGGTAAAGAAAATAAAGTATGTCAGTTATTAAATCAAGGCCTGAAGCAGTCTTCAAGACAATGGTGCATTCATTTTCATAACATAATCATTTCGTATGATTTTTAAATGATCGATGAAGACCATTGTGTGTATCTGAAGAGATGAAAAGATAAATTCATGATTTTATCTTTATAAGTGGACGATATATTGATTGCTTGTAATGACTATGTGTTTCTTACACAAATCAAAGAATAGTTATCATCTGAATTTGAAATGAAAGACATGGGTGAAGCAATATACATTCTTAGAGTCAAGATTTCAAGAGATCATTTGAAGAGATTGTTATCGCTTTCATAAGTGATGTACATTCAAAGAATTCCTGAACGATTCCGTATGCAAGATTCTAAACCAATTGATAATCCTATTGTTAAAAACGAAGGCCTTAGTAAAAGAAATTGCCTGTCAATGCCAAAGAACGGGACAAATGAAGAAATTGCCTTATATACGTAATGATGTGTACAAGACCAGATATTTGTTACGCTATTGAGATGGTGAGCAGATATCAATCAAATCTAGGCCAAGTACGTTGGAAAGTAGTAAAGTGAATATTGAGGTATCTAAAGGGAATTGTAGACTGTGCATTATGTTATCAAGGCAATGATCTACATATACAAAGGTATACAAATGCAGATTGGGAAGGAGATTTAGATGAAAGAAAATATAGCTCAGGATATGTATTCTTACTAAACAATGGAGCAATATCATGGAAAAGTAAGAAACAATCTTGCGTTGCATTATCCTTAATGGAAGTTGAATTTATAGCATTCTCAACTACAGTACAAGAGACTGTGTGGCTTCATTGATTCTTAGTGCATTTGGGAGTCATTAAAAGCAAAATTAATCCAGTGACCATCAACTGTGATAGTCAAGCTGCAATTGCTTATACTAAAGACCCCAAATTTCATTGTAGGACAAAGTACATAGATACTAAGTATAATTATATAAAAGATATAGTTGCACGAGGAAAAGTAAACATGAGATATATATCTCCATGAGATATGATAGTAGACCCAATGACAAAGCCAATTTCTAGAGATGTATACATTGGGCATGTAAAGTCACTAGGACTATGTAAATGTTGAAATTTACTGATAAATATTTCTCTATGTATGTTCGCTCAGTCTAATGTCATATGTTTGGATATAATGTATGATGAAGATTATACATTTTGTATCATTTGATTCATGAATATATGTGTTTGTGTATAAATATATTTTAGGATGAATCACTTGTATATGAGACAGATTATAGATTGGCCCTCTCACACAGGAAATCACCTCTGGTGTTTATGCTCACTATAGATGAGGCATGTTTAAAGTTTATTATCTAGGTGATAACTGAGAGCAAGAAACTTAAACCATAAATGCCATAAGAAAATTAGTTCAACGTGATTTGTTAATCACTATATCTATCTTACATTGCCAGATGTGAGTTCTGAATATGTTTTTGAGTAGATAGGTGAACTCAAGCTAAACATTGAGTATGCTTGAACTATCATCTGTACGATATTTCTTGAATGAAAGATGTTCAATCTAAACGAAGTGGGTAAATACTGTAGTACATGACTCATACCATGTGTGCATAACTGACCACAAAAAGGGATTAATGTTAAGTCGCAAGATCTCATCTTACATTGTGTGAGACCCTTAAAGTTGAGAAGAACCTCATCATATACCCTTATGACTCTTGTTTCATTCTTGAGAATTGAATTGCTACTTTAGGTTATTGCCAAAAGATCATGCAAGATGTGATCCTATTGAATAATTCTGAGAAAGCAAATTAATTTAATTCAAAAGAGAATTGAGAACAGAGGAAGGTCATTTATTTTAGATCATTGACTTGCATGAAAAGTATTCATAGATGGTCATCGTCTTTTTAGTAAAGAACTTGAATATAGTTATGACTCAAGAAACTAAATGAGATCAAAGAAAAGTGCAAATGCTAGATATGGCCTACGGTATAGCATATAATGTCTACTCAAGGACTCAAAAGTCACAGGATCAATTTATTAATCGAAATGTCATATACTCCTAACAGATATATAACAATGTGCTCTTGCCGTATGCAGGTCACATCGGTTATTGAATAAGTATGACCACTGTAGAGTTTGTTTGTTTTTAATGAGATTAAACTCATCATATGTGAGTGGGAGATAATGACTTATATACACCCATGAAGGGTATTATGGTCAATGTTCTTGAAAATAACTACCAAAGGTAGTTAAGTTTATTGGTTGTATACGAAACCAATAATGAACGAAACATTAAGTGAAAAAAAAGACATCTGCGTGTCTTTGTTTTCTTCTTTTTTCTTCCATCAAGTTTACAAATAAGAAGAAGATCTCTACAGTAAAACTGGTAACAAAAAGTTCTTTAATCGGTGAAATTGCAACAAGAATTAAAGTACGTGATTCTTTGTTTTATATGCATATGAAATAATTCTATTTGACATGATCTGTGTGATTATATTTTATCTTGCTTATTTCTAACAACGATAACATCAAAGCCGATCTTAATTTCCAATTCTCTGAGAACTCTGAGTCTAGATGAGACACTGGTAGTGCAGGGAGGTCAAATTATGCGTTAGAAGCTCTTTATAGTTGGTGTACGTTCTCATCTCCACCAACCAAGCACTTTTCCCTTGGAGTGGCGGTACTCTTTATCGTCTCTGTAAGAATCAGAATAGTTGTTTATCCATATCCTTGTCAAAAAATGCTTGATGTTCCGTCACAACTAAGGGTTCTTCAACAGCTTGCTTGAACGGTTTGTTCTAGACTGGAAGCAACTGAAGAAATAAGAGTCATAGGAGGGAGAGAGAATGGCAGACAAAGAATTCGACATGCCTCCATAGGACCAACCAATTCTTCAATGGCCATTTCTTGCTTCTTGTAATGTTTTAATGTTACCCAGAACTGATATTACATAAGATTCAATAATCCATTCATATTCTCTTCGAATAAGAGAAAATCCTAGATCAAAATTCGAATAATGCATCATGATCATGTGTTGACCATAATTTACTCTTTGAAAATGGGAAAAATATGCATATATGGGAAGTTGTGATGCATCTGAATGTATAAGAATGTATTCTTTCATTTTAGAAATAGAGATTCTGTTGCCTACATTCTAAATTTGAAGAGTCTTAGGGATAGTTGATTTTCACAACAAAATGATAATATGAATAGAAATGAATATAGTGAATAATTGAAATTGATATTACCATTATAATTATGATAGTTGGTTAAGAGGAAAGAATGATGACTATTACTATTGATAGTGGTTGATTTATAAAAAATATTAATAAATAAAATTTTATTATATTTTAATTAATTATATTGTAATTAATTATATTATAATTAACTAATTAGTATTAAAATATTTTTAAATTATTATCTGAAATCACAATTTAGCTAAGATATGAGGCTCATTTGGGCTAAAATTTGATAGAAGGCCCAAGATAATTCGTTTGAGTCTTTTCTGACAAACCCAGTTGATGGCCTAATTCTCAAGGGTTTGAGTATGTGAATCCAAATTATGAACACAAAGGAATCATTTCATAAAACATAGTTACCAAGGTTGGTAGTAATTACTATTTCCACACATGTATATGTATAACTACTTTTATTCTCTTCATATATTTTTAAACATTCTGCACATAATTTTACACCATCCAATGCAGGTTTAACGTAAGGCTCTTATTGATCTCTTGCAAGCATGACTTCGTCCGCGGACCAATCCTAAAAGAAGAAAAGAAGAATAAATTGTTAACACTTCCGAGGTACATGTATTTACTTTGAATCGCGTGTTAAGAATATATAGAGAGCAGAGACTGGTTGTACTGACTTACTATTAATTAGCTAGCAAGTTATATAAAATTGTAAGAAAATTGTAATCCACCCCCATCATAAATCATCCGGGGGCCACGTTCACCAAAATTTGAATAAGAACATGAAATGAAAGACCTACAACATTATCACCTGCGAAATTCTGTCTCTTAATGTGAATTCATTACTTGCTGCAGTCGTTGGAAAACTTGGGAGGTGTTTGGAAAGGTGTGAATTGAATTTAATAATACAATTGAATTCAATTCACATATTTGAAAATACAAAAAAAAAGTGTATTTAATTCACACATGTAATTGAAACCTATCTCTTTTATAAATTGAATTCACTCCTCCAAGTATAAAAATTCAATTACATTGAAGCTTAAGGAAGACACCTTTAAATAAAAAACTGTTGTTTGTTGTGAGTTTATAACCAAACATTCATCAAAGTTTATATATTTATTGTAAGTTTTTATTGAGTATAATTCTTTGCCTTGTATTTCTTATCAAGAATCACTCTGTGTCATTCAAAGGTAGTGTCTTGCTCTTTTGCTCTTTCATTCTTTGGACTACTTCACTTCTCACTCTCTTGTGTTTGACTTGATTGATTTCCAAAGACTATTAATTAAAATATTATTAATAATTAATTAACTACAATATAATTAATTAAAATATAATTATTCATTAATTAAAATATTGTAATTAATTAATTAAAATATTACAATATAATTAATTAATTACAACATAATTAATTACAATATTTTAATTAATCAATATATTGTAATTGATTAATTACAATATAAGTAATTAAAATATGATTAATTAATTAATTAAAATATAATAAATTTTTATTTCTCAATATTTTTTACAAATCAACTATTATTAATGGTAATAATAATCATTCCTTCCTCTTAACCAACCACCATAATTATAATAATAATATTCATTCTCGTTCTTCAATATATTCATTCTCATTCCAAACAGTGTAATTGAATTCATTTATAATATTACTGAGTTTGTTCCAAGTAGTATAAGTTGAATTCAATTGAATCTCATTAATGTCATTGAATCCAATTCGTTAATGAATTCAATTCAAAGGTTTCCAAACAATTTAGGAGAATTTCAAGATGTTGGAATCACGTTTGACATATCACCCAATCTATCAACATTTACATTAGAATTCTTGAATATATATGTCCTTGGTCCATCTGTTCAGTTATAGATGCATGGTATCACTACAAGAGAGCACAGTTTTGGCAATGCAAAATTTCGACGTTGAAAGACAACGTATTGCTATAAAAAAATTTACGACGTTAAAAATTCATTAAACAAATAGTCACAAAAGCTCGGCAGCAAATAATTATCCACGGCATTTCTCCAAATCATATCGCTGAAATGATTTCGCTATGATCACATGTCCGTCGCAAACAGTAATAGGTGAAAAAAAAAACAAAATTGTCGCAAATGATATATTGCGATGTTTCATTTTCGTGGCTAAAGGTAATTAGCTTTGTCAGATTAGACATAGGTAATAATTTTCACCCACGATTTATTTGCGTAGCAAAAAATATTTAGCTATATTTTTCGAAACGTAGCTAAATATTATTAGAGAAGTTTTGGGAACTGTAGATAAAAATATTTAGTGATGATTTTATATTTGTATCTAAAAGTCTTAATGACAAATTTGTATTTGTATTTATATTTATATTACCAATTTATCATTTAATTATAATTATTAATAACATTTTTAATTCATATTATTGTTTTAAACATGGTTTGAATTATAATTAAGTCACATTTTTAAATTATTGTTGGTAACATTGTTGGAATAAAAATTAAGTAAAATAAAATAAAATGTGTCATAATTAAAAATTAAATGCATTTTATAAAAAATAAAATGTAATTAAATGTTAATTACAAAAGTTAAGATAAAAATTTATGAATAAACTAAGACTCTTCACCACCACTACTACTTATATTGTTTGACTCAAGCAATTATTTGACATTTTTTAAGCTTGGTCAACTTTCTTTCAGTACGGTCTAATTTTACTCATTAAATTGTAATTTTTCTTCAGTAAGATCTAACTTTTCTTCATTACATTGTAATTGAGCCTTAAGCAAGCGATTCTCTTCTTGAAGCATCATTACATATGTTGGTCGTGACGATGATGAACCAATTGGCTTAGGGTTATACTCAAGACCTTTGATGTACCTTGATCTTGTATCAAGGATATTGCAAATGTCATCCACATTGAGCTCATTTGTTGGACCCCAAACATTTTTGGAAATTAGAACTATTGTAAGTGAAATATTGGAAGTTAAAAGCTGGAAAATGTAGTTGAAACATATTGCTGAGTATACTTTAGTGTTTTAGCCATAACTTTTTCTCTAGTTATCCAAATGAGATGATTTTGATTTAGAGTAAACTAGAGACATAAGGCTACAAATTGTTTGATGAAATTGAGTTTTAATTCAGTCTCTTTAAATGCCAATTTTTGGTTGGAATTTGAGCATAGAATATTGTTTCAGCATAAGAATAGTCCAAAAATATTTGGGATATAACTTTTTGATTTCTGAACTAAATTGAATAATTTTTGGTGTTATTAGAAACTTGAGGTAATGAGAAACATTTTTCTAGAAGGAAGTGTTATCAAATTCCTTCAATTACCTGATCAGAAAAGGTCTAGATTTTTTAAAGGAGTTATGCATGATTTAAATAAATTTGAGGTCTTCCTAGATTAATTATTTTATTTGGAGTTAATTATTAGGTTAATTATGAGGGCATCTTGGGAAGATCACTTAAGCATTAAAGTCTTAAGGCTTTGAAGGAAGGGCAAAATGGACAATTTAGACTCCTTAATGGCATAATTGGAATAAGGAGTGTTGTTTGGCTTTTAAGGAAGAAGCAAAAACGTGATTTGAGGATAGAAAAGGAGAGAAGAAATGAAGAGAAGAGAGAAGCAGGAGAGAGTTTCGATTTCGAGAGAAAAGAAAGAAGAAAAAGCTAGGTTTCATCTTTGCTTGGCTTTCAAGAGAGAGATTTTGGAGTTGTGCAAGAAGGGATAAAGGAAGAGGAAGGTTAGAGCTTCCATTAAAGCCAATAAATTCATTGTTTGGTGAAGATTCAAAGTAAGTTTATGTTTAATCTTTTGGATTTTTAGAAGGGTTTTTATTCAAAAAGCTTAGGAAATGCATGGGTTTAAGTATTCTAGGGTCAATTTCATGCATATGTGTCTTGTGGGTTCTCAATTGGAATTTCTATTGAATGAAATTTTTGGCTTTTGTTAAAGGAAATCAAGGAAGGCAAGAGGAGCAAGGGGAGAGGTCATTTTGAGCAAGTCTTTAAGCAAGGAATTCAAGGTGGGTTTCATGTTTATAATTGGATAATGAGCCATTATGTTTTCTTTTTAATCAAGAGAATAAAATGATTTCTCATTGCTTTATAATTGTGGCATTTGTTGCATTTGAATGATTTGCGAAATTGCTATATGTTTTGGTGTATGAATTTTGATGATGAATTGTGATATGGAAGTGATTTTGAAAAGACTTTATGTTTATAAAATTAAGATTCGAAAATGCATATGAAATATTTCATGCTCATGAAAGACAAGCTTTCAAAATGTGTCATTTGGGAAAACGGTCTTCAATTCATGAATTACATGTTATGTGAGTTTGGTGTAATCCATTCAAGAATGTCATGTACACGTTGACCAAGTTAAAGGCTTCTCCCGCCTACCCGCTAGTGGCACGGAGCTCCTTTATAGACTCCCTCAAGTTTACGTCTATGCAAAACCACAATGTGGGATTGCGATAGTAAGTCAAGTTTACGACTACACAGAACCATTATGTGAAAATATGTAGTTCATCATGTTTATGAATCTACCCAAACCATTTCTGATGTGCTTATGTGTTTATGATTTGTGACAAGTTTGATAAATTCATGATTTATGATGTTTATGAATTGCTTGATAAGTTGTGAGTTTGGGAAATATGTGTTACATGGATTTCAATGTGAATTTTTCAATGGAAATAAATATTTCAATGGTTTTCACTTGCTTCTTGTTATAAACCTATTACTCACGAGCTTTAAGCACACCCCCCTCTCCGACCCATCCTCGGGTGAAGAGAATGAGATCAAGTAACCCAAAGTTAAAGCATCATTCTATTTTTGCAATGTCTTTGTATATTAAGTTAGATTTTGTAAAAACAAGGCTTTAGACGTATTTCAAGAATTATTGGGTTTTGTATCTTTTGTATTTTGTATTTTGATATTTATGATGTAATGTGGCTTGAAATGCCATTAAAGCTTTGTAAACTTTTATCTTATGAAGTTAATGAAATGTGAATTTGTGTATTGATGATTGTTAAGTCAAAATGTGAATTTGTGAATGGTTGAGGTGGAGTTGAAATATGAATTAATTAAGGATGAGGTTAAGTTGGTATTAGGTACATTTGAAGAAGTTATCAAATTAAGATGATAAATTTTGAATATGAATTATTGTTACATATAAGCAAGATGTATTACGGAAAGGAAAGATAGGAATTGTGTTTTGACTTCAGAGGAAAAACTGCATAAATCTAGGTCAAATTAGACAAAGTGTTCTTCTTGGAAGTTGCAGTTGTCTTTCTAGATTTCCAATGATATAAAGTATGCAATTTTTGGATATCGTAGATGAGAGTTACGATGTTTATAATTTAGTAATGATACACAAGATGTATAAATAACAACTATGGTGAAAGATGGGAATTTGTTGTATGAGATGAATCATTTGAGTTTAGATTTGGGAGATTTATGAAATCATTTTGGTAATTGAGTGGTTAAGAAGTGATATTGCACTAGAAGAGGTGAAATTGAGAAGATTATGAGTGAAAGTGATGTTAGAATAGATGTAGGAACCATAGGAGGGGTTTTGGAGGGAGTTTTGTGACATATATGTCCATTAGACAGGCTTCAGGTCAATTAAACGGACCTTCTTGGGTATAAAAAAAATAACCAGCCCAGTGCGTGTCCATTAAACGAACATTATGTAACACCCCACTCTCGCATGACCCGAACCTGACATTGATGGTGATATCCGAGTTCGTGCCCTGCGAGGGTGACGTGCTACATCATTCAGTCAAAACACAGCATAAATTTTTTTTCAAAACACAAGCATACACTATGCGGGAAATCATTACCATACATAAATCACCGGTAAATACACTGACCACGGGGCCCTTTCCATAAATACAAATTAATTCAGTCCGTTGACTTTACAAATTGACCTAATCATTTGTACAAAAATTCAGAAAATACAAT
>JANIJH010000206.1:260062-281782 GCA_024520975.1 Erythroxylum areolatum
AGTAAACAAAGTTTTCAAAAGTTTTGATTAATTAGAATCTATCGAAAGGTCTGTAAAGAATTATATTTCTAATAAGTAGTTTTGAAAGAATTTTTCAAAAAGGGGAATACACAATTCAACCCCCTTTCTCGTGCATTCTTATATCGTTTTCTAAGTATTGTATTAACGTGTGATTCACTTCATACGCTTCATAAAGACAACTATGCTTTCACTAAGACATATGGACGAAGTCAACAAATGGGTAATATCTCACGACGTCATAAGCTTCCTTTGACCAACATTTTTGTGGTAGAACTCTTCGATTTGTGGGGTATCGACTTCAGGGGAGCATTCCCCAAATCTTGTGGACAATCCTATATCCTTTTGGCAGTGGACTACGTATCAAAATGGATTGAAGCTATAGCTTCACCAACAAATGATATCTAGGTTGTTCTCAGATTTCTCAAGAAAAATATTTTCACAAGATTTGGCACTCTAAGGGCCATTATTAGTGATGAAGGTACCCACTTTTGCAACAAGCTTCTGGGTAATCTTTTAACTAAATATGGAGTTCGAAATTAGGTTGTTTTAGCCTACCATCCACAGTCAAATGGCCAAGCTGAAATATCAAATCGAGAGATCAAGGATATTTTTGAGAAGACGGTGAACCCCAATCGAAAAGATTGGGCTCTCAAGCTTGATGACACCCTTTAGACATATAGGACGGCTTTTAAGACTCCAATTGGCATGTCTCCATATAGTTTAGTTTTTGGAAAAGCTTGTCATCTTTCGATAGAGTTGGAACACAATGCTTATTGGGCAGTTAGGAAGTTAAATATTGATGGGAAAAAATAGGTTGAAAATTAGTCTCTACAGTTGTGTGAATTGGAAGAATTTTGAAATGAAGCATATGAGAACTCCAAAATCTACAAGGAGAAAACTAAGAAATAGCATTACCAACACATCATGAGGAAAGAATTTGCACCAGGAGAGAAAGTTCTACTTTTCAACTCGAGTTGAAGTTCTTCCTAGGCAAATTGTGCTTTAGATGGTCAGGGCCTTTTGTTGTGAAAAATGTTACCTCCTACGGAGCAATTGAAGTTGAGGGAAGTGATGAAAGAACTTTCAAAGTGAATGGGCAAAGATTGAAGCATTATTATGGTCAAGAGTTGAGAAACATTGTAAGCATTTCGCTCAAGAACTCGTGATCAAATGGCTACATTGAGCTATTGACGTTAAACATAGCACCTGTTGGGAGGCACTCCAATCTTATCCTTTCATTTTAGTTCTTTGTTATTACAATTTTTTTATTGCTTTCATTTGAATACCTTATTTGCTTTTTATCTGTTTTGTTTTTTTTAAGAATGCAAGATTGGAGCTGTGAATTCTGATTTCAAGTCGCTGAGCCCTCTTTGATCTAGGGAGTCCTTTTGTTCTCATCTCCTTTTTTTTAGGTCATTGGGGACAATGTCCCATTTAAGTGTGATGGTGGGACCAATTTTAAAATTTTTGCAATCTTGCACTTGAACTGTGATGAAGGTTGAACCATGCCATTTTTTCATAGTAGTTAAATTGAGGATTGAGTTATGTGCTTGAATTTGAATTAGGTAGCTTGAGTGGAAGGTGAATCATATGGATTGATTGAAGTAGTTAGTTGCATAAACTCAGTCAATAATTTGATATTTGAGTGATTAGGTAATGTATAAAATTTTGATGGATTTTCACATAAGCACATGTGAGGTTTTGAGCCTACATGAATGCATTTTATATTCATTTCATTGTTTTTGTTGTGTGTTATACTCCCCTAGGAAGATTACCTATAGACCTTGCATTGAACTGGTTTAAAACTACGAGATGCATGCTTTATGGAAATGATTAAGGCATTCTTTGTTTTAAACCCATTAGCTTAAATGACCCACCTTATACAATATCCCTTGCAACCCCATTTGAAGCTTTACCCTTTTTTCTTGCAAAATAAACACTTAAAAACCCAAAACTCCACTAGCCTTGCCCGATCACAAGTATAATAAAGTGCTAAGTGATCATTTGGTCTATAGTTTGAGACTTTTGAGCTTACTTGTTATTCTGAGATGTTTATAGAGGTACTCCTACTCATATTTTATTAATTTATGCTACTTTTGTTTTCTATTTTTTAGTTAAAAAAAGGGAAAAAAGTAAAGAAAAAAGAAAAAATAACAATAAAAAAAGAAAGAAAAAGAAAAAGAAAAAGAAGCAAACATAGTAGCATTAGTTAGTGATGAGTAGTAGTAGTCCCATGTATTCATTTACATATCTCAGACTTTGTATTTAGTTGTCCCTTTTACTTAGTACTTTGTTAATGTTTGTGAATTAACCCGTGACCTTTTTGTTCTACCTTAACCCAAACCTTATTACAACCCTAAATAAAAGTCTTTTTGATCCATGTTGATGTGTATTTTATGTGGTAGAGAATTGGTGAATATGCAAGCCTATGGTAGTGTAGTCTTTTAGAGGAAGTCCTGAGTGAAACAGTGACCCTAAACACTTGAGTGATTTGAGCAAAAATGTAAGAAGAATCCATTTGAATTTTATATGTGCCTTTGATCAATGGTTTCTACTTTTGACTTTGTTTATGTGTATTGATGAAAATATTATGATATGTGTAGTAGCTCAAAGCTTGAGTTTGTTGAAGTTTGAATGAATGCACACACTCAATTTTCTTTGAAAACGAATTGATGAAAATTTTTGTGTGTGTTTAAATTGCTTGGGAACAAGCAATAGTTCAAGTGTGGGGATATTTAATAGAGATACTGATAGACTTTTATTTGATGCATTAATGTAGGTGAATTGTGCAATATTTTGGGATAGATATTATGCTAAATTGTTATTTTTATATTATCTTTGAGTGTTAGGAGTTTTTTTTGGAAAAATAGAGCAAAAAGGTAGCAAATTGGAATGCATAAAACGCTATACACCAAAAGCAAATTGAAGACTATGCATTGAGTGAAAACGCAACGTACAAAAGGAGGGTCTAGCGCTGGTTTTGAAAAGAAAGAAAAAACAACGCAGCCAACCAAGAGCAAAGGGAGAGGGTTTAGCATGTTTTGAAATAAAAAGAAATGACAAAACTGCAACTTTCACACACAAAACCCAAGCCTACACTCAAGCAGCTTGCTTTCACTCCACCCACAAACGCAGCCCCCAAAACAACGCATCCTACAGCAGCAGCCTCCATTCATCATTCATCGCAAGACAACAAAGCCTCCACATCACTCACCAATGCATGAGCCTCCATTCGTTGAATACACAGCAACCTCCCCATCAAAAACGCAAGACGAAGCTGGACTCCATTTCACTCACGGACCCCTCCAAAAGCAGCAACCCCCACTTCATTCATGCATGAAAACACAACACTCCATTCACATCGTGTTTTTATTTAGTTTCTTCATGAGTTTGTCTAGGGTTTTTTTCTTGTGGATTGCTTGGCATGATGATTTGTGGTTAGAACCTTAATTTTTGTTAAGGATTTGATGTTTTGGTGATGCTTTGACATTGAACATTGTTGGAATTCATGACTGAATATTCATACACTTGTTAATTTTCCTTGGTTTAATTATTCCTACTTTGTATTATTGGAAGTTTGCTTGGTATAAATTCACCTTTAGAAAAAGGAGGTTTTTGCTAGAAGATTGAAGGAATTTCAGCTAGGATTTTCTTGTGAGTTGGGAGACCCAAGAAACTTAGGAGGTGAAAATAAAAGGTTGGTTTTGGAACTTAAGAAACTCTAAGAAGAACTTAAATAAGAGATTTCTAAGTGATGTCTAGAGTGGATAGATTAGTTTACCTTTAGGAGAAGGGGATTAATTACTTTTGAATTTCACATACAAGGTTAGGATTTTTCATTTGTGGAGGATAGCTAATTCAATATTAAGGTTAGCAAAAATATCATTCCTTAAGAGAAATTCATTCTCCATTGAAGTTAATACTTTTAATTAGTCAATTGCTACACTCTTTTCTTAAATTAGTTATTGCATATATTTGTCATATTCATAGTTATTTTGGTTGCATTTAATTGGGTAGTTGTTTAGAAATTCATTTGAGTTTTTAATAATAATTTACATTACTTTTAATTTTCCAAAACTTCATCAACCTAATTTCAAATACTGTTAGCTAGCATAGATTTGAACTTTTTCATAATCCCTGTGGGCGCAACTCGGTTATTATCGATTTATTACTCACTTCAACAATTGTGCACTTGCACTTCACGAACAAGAAGCTCAATACTATCTCATATTAATATAGAGTTATGTTTCCCAATCGATCATGAGAAAGATAGGTCGTAGTTGTTATTCTTCTGATGTGGATCACTTAATAGAAAGTCTCGCTTAAATACAAGACAGAGTATCGAAAAGTCTTACAGTAATTAGTAGAGAGATTATTTCTAATAGACTATATTATGAAAAAATTATATATATTCATATACATACATATTAAACTATAAAAATAAAAATAAGAATAGACAACAAAATAATAATAAAAGCTGCAATAGGGAATCATTTAGCAATTAACGTAAAGCGAACAGTTTTGGCATGAAAGTGAGTAGTAGGTGTTTTGAAGGCTTTATTCTTGGAAATTAAATAATATTAGTAGGCAGCCAAGTTCCCTGACACGAAGAATTAAAACAAAGAACAACCCGAGTAGGTAGACAATAACAAAAACGAAAATAAGATAAAATAAAAGAAAAAATTTGTGTTTCCTTTCTAAAAGGACACACAAAAAATATTAAGGGGCTGTTTGTTTGCGTTTTTTTTAAGTTTTTGGTTGTGATTTTCATAAATTTAAGAACAAGTCTTAAAATTGTGTTTGGTTAAACGTGTTTATATATTTTGTTGTTAAAAATAAGAAAATAGCATCTATTTTACGAAAACGTAAAAATAATGTTTTCGTAATCACTTTTTTCATAAAAACATATCATATTTAACCTTTTTTCTTCTCTGCGCCAACTTCCTCTTCTCTCCTGCGTCTTCAACAACTTCAGGTTTGTTTTTATACCTACCTATTGCTTCTGCAATTTCTCTTATTTCTTTTGTCCATAACATCAGACCCATAACAAAATAGAAAAACTAGGTGTGATGAAAGAGAGATGAAAACTGTAAATAAAAAAAGAGATGTAGCCATACTTACTAAAAGCAACACATAAAACTTCTACTTTGAGAATAAACTTCTGCAATTTTTTGTAACGATAAAGAAGACGATGCTGTTTCTACTCTGTTTTTTCTTTGCCTCCTCTCTTGCTAAATTTTTAATGAAGAACTCATCTGATTCTTTATAAAGAGTCAAAATAGTGTTTCTTGATTCTCGCGTCTTTTAAATCCGAGAATGGTATAGGTATAGCTATTTTCTTCTTCCTCATGTCTTCGTCTTTGTAGCTGTTTTATGCTTCATCTTCATGTTATTATTTGTCCTTTGTCCTTAAGTCTTTGTGGATTTTTTCTTCTCATCATTTAATGTGCAGAACCTAGTCTTCAAAGCTAGTCTTCACGTATCTTTAATGCATGAGCACTTGTCTTCACTTTATTGTCTTCACACTATTTAATGTAGCACCCTTCATTTAATGTAGTAGAACCTACTCTTCAAAGCCTAGTTTCACGTGTCTTCCTATTATTTACAAAAGTGAACTTACTCTGCTACATGACTTTATTGTCTTCATGTAATAGTTTTGTTTGTGTGGTGAAATGTTGTTTTTTTCAAGTGCTCAGCCTATTCTTATCTTCTTGTCTTCACGTAGGTTATTATTGCTTATAACTGTGAAGAATTAGACATTAAATGTATTTGTAAGTTAACTAAATTTGATATATACGAGTAATTTTTTAATAATATTTTATTTGCATATATTTAATTTTAGCTATAATGATAATTAATTAATCTAAAAATATAATGTATTATATTATAATTATTACACATAAGAGTAAAATTAAAAATAAAAACGAGAAATAAAACCAAACATGTTTTTATTTTTAGTTTTTTTATTACAAATCTCAACCAAACAGGTTTTTGTTTTCAGTTTTTATATTACAAATCTCAACCAAACAAGTTTTCGTTTTTTAAGGAAAAAACTGAAACTAAAAATAGGAAAAAGAAACCAAAAACAACAACAGAAAAACTGAAGTGGAACTAAACGACCCCTAATTTTAGTAAATTGACGTCAATCCAACTCAAATGATGTTATAATTTGGCAATTTGAATTCACTTAATATTTTTAATGAAAACTTAAATTATATAAATATAAATAAAAATTGATTAAGTACTCCACTATATGAGTACATGCCATCTTCCAAACACTAAACATCTAATCACATCTTACTACAAATCAATTACCATAATCACAAAGTGAAAGATGAAAGCCATTGAAGCTTAAACATAAATTGCTATATTCTCCACGATGCAACCAGATTGTTGTTGCATCTCCCAACAAATTGACTGATTATAAACTACTCCCTTATGCTAACTATGGTTGAAGCTAACAAAATCTTTAAGTCCCTTTCCTTCTTAGTGAATCTTCTTTGTTCCTTTCTTTCCATATTTGCTAGAAGCAAGTAGCCAAAGCCATTATATAGGCATTGCTATAATCCCTAGAGAATTGTTTGAATACAACTTAAAAGATAAAATAATAATTCTTTAATTTTACTTATTATTACATAATAAAAATAACACAAATATATTTTTCTCATATAATTTTACTTATTTCGGTTACTTTTCTTTTAAGATGTCTTCTAGCCATAGCTTCTCCTCTTAGGCTAATCCTATTAGATTTTTTAATGTGGGTAGAGTGTAGAGTCCATTAACAAGAATTGTACTTGAGTCAACTATTGCCCAAATGACTAGAACTAGTCATTTGGATAGTAAACCCTTTAACATTTTCATGTTTAGTCAATATGGGATACTCTAACACTCTCCTTAAGTGTAACTAGGATTGGGCATCCAGATGTCACTTGAAATAAATACAGTGGTAACCAGACTGGACCACTGGGATTGAACATCTAAACGGACAACTGGGAAATTAATAATCCTGACCAAACCTGCTCTGATACCATATTATATTTTTTAATATGGGTAGAGTGTAGAGTCCATTAATAAGAATTGAGATTGAGTCAATTATTGCCAAAATGACTAGAATTAGTCATTTGGATAGTTGACTCTTACCACTTATAAACCCTTTAACATTTTCATGTTTAGTCAATATGGGATTCTCTAAAAAATCCAAGCCTCTCTTCATTCATCCTAGTAATGACATTTGTAGCTTCCACTGGTTCTTCGACCCAAATTTGTCTTATTGAGGCTACAACCACTGCTCCTCCCTTTAACTCTAACCCCTTAGACCCTAAGGCCTCTTGTAAAGCCTCAGATATTGCCTCTACACATGAAACCAGTAAGAAGACTTGGTTTCAGGTGGTTGGAGATGCTCCATCACACGATATACTTAGATACATGCCTATGTAACTTAGTGACAAATATGTGGTCTCTCCTCTTTAGAAAATTTAAAGGTTGGTGTTATATGATGGGAAAACACTATATGATGGACTATTTTACAATTAAAAGTCCCTCATTTCAAATGATGAAGACATGGACAGGTCAACACTAGAGTAACATGGGATTAGAAAAACAATTTGGTCAGTGAAGAAGACTTCCTCTTTAGGTTCACCAACAAACCTAATGCTCTCAAAACTTTGTACTAGGGCCCTTGACATAATTTTGGGAAAAAAATGTTTCTTCATCAATGGAAAATAAGGATGTCTTTTAATAGATCCAAGATGAAGACAATCCTATCACAAATCTACTTTTAAAATATTCCTTCAGAATATTAGAATACTGTGGGGTTAAGCTCATTGGTAAGCTTTTTAAGAAGACGTATTTGTATAGATGGTAACATAACTACTATAAATAGAATTGGTTATACAAGGGTGTGCATTAAGGTGAAAAGCTCAAAGGAACTCTCTGACTCTTTAAAGGTAATGAGCATGAATGAGTTTAGCACATTAGAAGAGGGTGAGGTTTTAATTAAATTCTAAGCGAAGCCTCTAAAATAAAAAAAAAGTGGGTACTAATGAAAAATACCAATGAAGGTGACAACTAAAAGGAAACCTAGGTAACATTTAGCCTAATAAGGAAAATGAAGCAACTGTGATGATGAATGTAGCATAAAACGAAAAGGAAAATGAAGCAATCGTGATGATGAATATAGCATAAAACGAAAAGGAAAATGAAGCAACCGTGATGATGAATGTAGCATAAAACGAAACAAACATAAAGGCTCCTCTTGATTGTTTGAAAGTGAACTCCAATATAGGAGACAATGATAGGAACAATATTTGTATTAGATATGATGACTATATATAGGAAAGAAATGATTGTTCTTAAAAAAAGTGTACTTAACTTAATCTTGGCTGTTGAATAAACTAAAAATATTAAAAGAAAGCTCAAGTGAGATAGTAGAAGATGGAATAGAGGATAAGTTGGAGACAAATTCTTGAAGCTTCCACTAGTATTGAGATGATCTAGTAGAAAAGCTAAGACTAATAAATTTAGAAGCTCTACCACCCCACTTCATATCAATAGTTTCTTATAAGGGGACTAACAAAACCCTAACAAACACTATGTACCTTTAGATTAAGAATAAGGAATAAAACTACTTATAATAGGCCTTTTAAAAACTAAATTTAAGGAAATTAGGTGTAAGAATCCTTGGTTCTTTCCAAATCCATAGTCAACATTTAGAAACCATTGGGATAATGTAAATGGAAGGATAATAGTAGGTTATAATCCTAAAAAGATTGTGATCTCTAGCTACTCAATGAATGATCAAAATATATACTTGAATGTTTTAATTAAGTAAAACAACACAAAATTATTCATGAACTTTATATAATAAGCGAATAATGCGTTTAAAAAAATATAGCTATGTAAGTACTTAGAACTCATACGATCATGTATGAATAAGCCCTATAGCACACTTGGGGACTTTAGTTATGCCTTATATTCCTTATAAACCTAAGGTGGAACAGGCACAAGATCTCCTTGTAATGATTTTAGAACATACTTAACCTAGATTGGGGCCACTAATCTTAATTATATAAGAAATCAATTCACTTAGAATAATAAAAAATTGGTTAAATGGTTCCTAAAAAGGAAACTTGATATGGAATTGGTGAATCAATTAAGGATATAAGAGTTCCATAATAGCAAAGCTTTATTCAATCTCCCTCTTACTTCATATGTACTTGAATGAGGCCTTCAAGAGAATCTATGCATCCAGATTCTTTAATTATCTCATCAAGTTAGAAGACTTTCAAGAAGTACTGGAGCAAATTATTGTCCTATTGATATAAGGTATGAACAATGTAAATGTATTAAGAAGCTTAACTTAGTTAAAAAAACCTTAAAAACCTACACCTAAACGTTATCATGAATAAAAAATAGATATCTAAGCTAACAAATAACTCCTAAGCTAGAATTAGGACGATCTATATAATTGCCCTTTAAACCCCTTGAAGGTGGAAGAAGCGAAGGCACTTAATCTGTACGTAATTTCACTTAAAACTAACAACTCATTTATGAGATAGAAACTAAAAAGTATCATAGATACAAGGTGGTGATGTGTTTTCCTTTTACTTCTTTAAGACTATCTTTGTAATACCCCACTCCTACATGACCCGAACCCGACATCGATGGTGATATCCGAGTCCGTGTCCTACGAGGGTGGCGTGCTACATCACTCAGTCAAAAATTAGTATAATTTTTTTTAAAAAAACACAAACATACACTGTACGGGAGTCAATTAGCATCTACATTCAATAGCAATTACAATGACCACGTGGGCCCTTTCATATATACAAATCAATTAGTCATGTATACAAACTTTTATACAAAAATAGTAAGACACTAATGCAGACGCAGACTGATCCTGACTTCTTCTCTCTCTCTCTCTTACATGCAGTAGCTCTACGCCCGTTGCCTAACTCAGTGAGTGACCATCATCGATGGTTCACCCAGTCATAGAACACAATATTTCACGTTCACACATTTACAGAATTACTCATTCACATTATTCATATTCGATATTTCTATTATGCAGATGCAATGCACATGAGACTCACTTTTCATTTGTTATTTTGCTGTGACCGAGTGTCTAAACTGTCCCATGTAGGACTCATTAATAACTGCCCCTTATCCGTTTGGAGGATACAGGGCTCATTAAACGTTGAGCCGGAGGCTCTGAATCACTTATAAGCTCGAAGCTCATTTCCACTCGTTGAGCTTAAAGCTCTGATTGGCGGCGACTCTGATCACAACAGCCTTTATACTTCATACACTTATGCCATGCAATGCATCAGTCACATCTTCTCATTTTCACACTTCATCGGATCGTAGTCCGGCATCAGAACACATTTATTTCACATAAGCATAAGACATTTTGTGTTCACTCAATCAAATAAATATAAGCAGATGCATATAAGATGCCCATGTGACACTTTCCAATTTACTTCGGTATTGTGATCGAGCACCTGAACTGTCCCAAAATGGGCACATTAATCGTTGAGCCTGAGGCTCTAAATCACTGTGGGGCTCGAGGCCGAGTACAATCATTAAGCTTTTAGCTCTCGGTGGATGCTCTGATCATAACTGTCATTATCCGGTTATGCCTTCATGAATGAAATGCATATGCCACAATTAATCACATTATTATCTACGTATGCATATATCACAATCAATCAACCTATAAATGCCATAAGTAATCACATGTATCCCGATTAATCACATCATAGGCATTTAGGTCGCAAATTCACATACAAGTAGCACTTCTATAACCAACTCCCCAATACACAGTCATCGGACCTTCTGTTCAGAATTCACAATCACAGCAAATCTCAAACCCACCATTATTCACCAAATTCAACAATCAACTTATACAAAATAAAACAAAATAGAATAAAAGGGTGAAATTAGACCATCTCAGTCTACTCACAGTACGCTCCAGATTAGCATTGCTTTCAAATTCTGGAAACGTCTGACTGCGAACTCCTAGCCTATCAAGCTTCAAATCTTCAACTCTCCAACTTTTCCCCAATTGTCTACCTTCCACTCACACCACTCACACACACGACAATCATCATTTTAAGGGAGGTAGAAAGCTTAGGCTTGAGCACATGAAGAGAAAACACTTAGGAGAGAAGAGCTTTTATTTAGGTGGAGAAGAGTAGCACTTTACAAGGAGAAAGGAACCAACGAAGGAGGAGGAATAAGGAGACTTTCGGATGAGAGGAAACAAAGCACTCTAAATCACCTTTCACAAGAGAAAAGTCGTGAGTGGCTTGCAAAAGTTAGGTTAATTATATAACAACTAAGTCTAATTAGGCAAGTGACATGTGTCACTTGCCACATGTCTTGTTTTTAAGCCCTCTTTTATTTCCTTTCCAATAACAATTCAATTTCTACTCCAATTTCTCTCTAAATTTCAATGGCTCATATCAAAAATTCCTAAAATATGTATCTAATTTTTCAGTGCCATTGGACAGTCATTTCCAGTACCGGAAACCAAATCAGTCTGCCACTTGGCAAGTTTTTCAGTTTAGAAATTTTTCCCGAAAATTTTCAGAAAAATTCCTAAAAGTCTCCAAAAATGCAAAACTCACAAAAACCCACTCTAATTAAATTTTCAAGCACAAAATCATATTTTTCACAAAAATTACATTTATGACCAAATATACCGGGAAATGTCATGAATGCATGTATAGTCATTTACTTGTGCAAAAATCACTATTTACGTGTATATGTATGCATGAACACGCCAAGACAATCCTAAACATTAAATGCCTTAGAAAATGCAAAAGAAAAACCAATGTGGATAGTAAGGAAGTAACCATGTGAGGAATCTAAGTGTTGAATCTTATAGCTCAAAGAGAATGACATTGTGTTTTATAATAATTTCATTGTATGTTTTTTATGTATAAAGGCTCAGGAGCTAGGAATCAAGGAGCTCGTACCGAGAATTTTTTAAGGCAAAGTAGTGCACACCTTCTTTTAAGGTGAGTTGGGGAGACCATATTTCTCAAATATGATTAGAACATCCTAAGGCAAGCATGATGACTTGTATGTGAATTTTGAACCTAGGCAACGTATGGTAAACTTGAATTTCAAATGGATGCTAATATGCTTAGGTATTTAATAAATGACATTGTTTTTAATAATTCTTTGCACTTGGAGTGCAGCTGATATTTTTATTTTGTATTTTGAGAAATGATATTGTTTTCCACCAATCTGAACTTGAAATGTAAAGGACAATGTTTTATTTTTTGAAACTACATTTTTGAACAATTTTGCATTTGGAGTATAAAAGATGGCTTTTATTTCATGAGATAATATTTTAGAATTTACATATGCATAATTGAGTCATGTATGATGCATGTTTTATTCTCTTTAGGTTTAAGGTTATGATAAGGTTTCATTTTATCGATTGGATCGATAAATAAAGGCATGGTGCCTTACTTGACTTTATACTTAATATTTTTATATGACTTGTTTTATGATTGGTGAGATAACAATTGGCCAATCGTGTGCTGGGCACAACTGATTGAGCAACCCTCGTACCCTTGACGCTAGTACATTAAAGTCGAGTTGCCATATCGACACCTTTCTATGGGACTTGCGGGTGATTCCACACCTAAGGTCTGGACACCGATGAAGTCATCACCTAGGGTCATGATGCTCTTGTCCACTGTAGTTCGGACTCACCATGGATGAAAGTCGAGTTAACACCGAGTATCGGTGGGTGTGCATATTAGTTTGGCCAACTAGTGGTGTCACACATGATTGTTTTGGCTTATCCTAATATTGGTTTTCCTACCAAGATTTTATTTTGGTTTTCCTACCAAGATTTTATTTACATTTTTATATACTAGAACTGGGGCCTATGTTCACCGGATGAGTGAGTTAATAGACTAGGCCTATGGTTCCTAACCAGCATATATTGAGACATAGGGCTTATGTGTTTTTTATGTGATATATATTCACTTCATAAGTTATCTACACCGTCTTGGTATGAATCAAATTCTATTTGTGCTATATGCCTTTCCTGCTCACTGAGTACCTAGTTTATTCACCCCCTTCGCTTTTCAACCATGCAGGTTAATTTAGTGAGCTTGAAGCTCTGTGAGGATCGTGCGACTTTTTGACACTTTCGGGGTATTTCCGCACATGGTTAGTTTATGTTTTGTACTTTGGATTGTTTAATGACTCATGAACTATGTTATGTTGTTATGCTTTACGGCTTTGTTAGTTAACTTTTGACTATCTGGTGTTTTATAAATAAGTTTATGTATGAATTTTCAATACTATTGTTGAGATTGCCTTGAGTAGACTTTAAAGTCCTGAAGTTATGGTTGGATGTGAATATAGAAGTGTGTTGGAAATTGTTTGCAAGTTTCGGGATTTTTAAAACACAGCTGTTGTGTTGTCCAAATTTTTCAAAAAAAAAAGAGATATTCAGTTAGCCTTACATAGTTGAATTAAGGATACTACTAGTGTCCTTAACCTGAGTATGCGGCGGTTGTCATAAGTCCGATGTGTTATCGGGTCATGACAGCTAAAGTCTTGCTCATACGGACCTAATTGAGACTAACGTGCAGAGGGGTGTTGGCGATCAACTTCGGGAAAAGTTGAGTCCTAAGGTGACCTTTGTATCAGTTACCAAGGTTCGTAGTAATTACTATTTTCACACATGCATACGTAGTAGTAATTACTATTTTCACACATACATACGTATAACTACTTTTATTCTCTTCATATATTTTTAATGCTCATAATTATGCACCATCTAATGCAGGTTAAACATAAGGTTCTTATTGATCTCTTGCAAGCATGACTTCGTCACCGGATCAATCCTAATAAAAGAGAAGAAGAATAAATTTTTAACACTTCCAAGATACATGTATTTACTTTGAATCACGTGTTAAGAGTGTACAAAGAGTAGAGACTAGTTGGACTGACTTGCTATTAATTAGCTAGCAAGTTATATAAAATTGTAATCCACCACAACTTCTCCAACATTAGTATGAACAATTTGAGAGAAAACTTCTCTTCTGAGATTAAGAGTTCCATTGCAAATGTGTAGTACCCCACTCTCGCAAGACACGTACCTTTATATAAAACCAACATGCTAGCACAGTCAATCATTAAAATCTCATTACAATTTTTTTTGTAATAAACATGTGCAAAAATCAACAATCGGATCGGGCCCACTTTTATTCAAAAACATTTTTAATCGCAACAATATAATCATCAGAATTTCAATAACTATTTGGGCCCATTACAAATACAAAAATACTTGTAGTCATAATTTCATTACTTTACAAAATCATTTACAAACATTTCCAATTTGGAAAGTTATTACAAATGGAAATATTCGAATACACAAGTTACAACAATTGTGGAAGACTCAATTCGATACAAAAATAAGAAAATACAAATACAAATGCGAATTGATCCCAACCTTTATCTCTTACTGGAACACGATGAGTATACTCCCGTTTGCCTAACGGGATAACTCTTCTAAGCCTGAAAAATACTGCAAATTTTGGGTGAGTTGTGCAAATTCAGTAAGTAACCATCCTCGATGGCTCACTCAATCACATAACACATATCATCACTTATAAACACATAATTCACATCTTTTTATTTACAATCATTCAAAAACTTATCGCGTTCAAAAATCAATCAAACTATTTAAATTATAAATATCATATGCATATGCAATGCTTATAAGACTCACTTTTAATTTGTTACTTTGTTGTAACCGAGTGCCTTTAACTATCTAATATCTATTGTGGATACCGAGCTCATTAATAATTGTCCCATATCTGTTGGGAATACTGGGTTCATTTTACATAGTGAGCCTTTAGCTCTTAGTCACTTTCTAAGCTTTTAAACTCTTATTTACATTCTGAGCTTTAAGCTCTTTTTCGGTGGCTATTCTGATCATAACTGCCTTTATATTGCATGCATTCATGTAATGGAATGCATCAATCATATATGATCAATCAGTCACTTTCACATGTCATCGGACCTTAGTCTGGCATTCAACATTTGCGTTGAGATTCACTTTTTCATTTATATGTATATTCACATTTAGAACGTATTCATCATTGGACCTTGGTCCGGCATTTAACAATCAAGTTATGTACACTTATTCCATCTAATTCACATACAAGGAACACTTCGATAATCACATTCATATATCAACATCTTCAGACCTTTACTGTCCGAAATCAACAAAATCAAATCAAAATCATATTCATTCAATTAATAATACATAACAAAACAATCATAAAAGTAAGACCATCTAGGTCGACTCACAGAATGCTCCAGATTAACATTTGCTTCCAAGGTCTGAAAATGTCTGGATGATGGTGCTCTATATGTTCCTCTATATCATGCAAATCATATAAATATCACAATTTTGTACAATTGTCTAAGTGTCTATTGATGCACACATATGTATATTAAATATATGCAATGCATTTTTAATGACATTCCCAGGTATATGTCCTTAATACATGTCTGATAACCAATTATCAAGATCTTTGAATCATTCCTTAACACTTAATACACTTTGCTTACATTAATAACTCAATCCTACTTCAATTAGGCTCATTTAATATTACTAGCAAACCTAAACATCTCATTGGACAACATTGATAAGACAATCATTTATAAACAAACATCTTTTGAAACAAAAGGCATAACTTTTGTTGTAGATGTCAGATTAATGTAATCTTAGGATGGTTTCAAAGAGGACTTCTAGATCTACAATTCTGTGGGGACTCCGAAAAGGGATTTTTTCCATTTGGGAGGTCAAAACACACGGACATATCATGTAATGTATGAGTATGAAATGTTTTTTCTAATTTTTTAGTAATCTCTCACATTTACTATTTTAGCCTTAACATGGGTAACGTTCATTACAAAATGTCTCTACAGAAGTTCACAATAGTGACATCAACACTGCCTTGCTTGCAAGGGTTTGGAGCTAGATTTGCACCTTTTACACATGTCACCCTCATTCTTTTCCTGCAAATTCCACTGTTTCACAACTCCCTGCTTACATTTGTAATCAGTGTTTTATATTGTAGACAACAAATTCCAATACAATTAGACAGATTGTGACAATTGTCGATCATGTAAATATAATTGTGACAAATGGAGGTAATAGTTCAAATCGCAGTCGTAATATTGGAGAGACAATTGCAATTTCAGATAGTAATTTAAAATCTAACCAGTAATCATTGGCCCTTGGTCTTGTTGGTTTATGCCCTACAGTTAATCGATTTGGGTTATAGTTTAGTGGCAAATTATTCAAAGGCATTCTTTATCTTGTACAAGTTTAGATGTATATGATAAAGTCTATGGGATAATTATACATTGCAAATAAAATTATAATGAGATTATAATTATGAGATTCATATTGCATTTATGTATTATTTTTAAATGTTCCTAGTCATTGTTCTATTAAGATTAGACATTAATAGAACGGAAAAAGACTAGCACACGTTTTGTTTTTCCTTATGAAGGAAGTAGTTGATCTCATGGCTAAAGTATAGAGATACTTAAACAAACGTGTAAGTACTTGCTAGAGAACAAGTTCACTAAACAGATCTAATATGAGAAATTCATTTGAAACATTACTTATATGTCTACGGAATTCTCATTGTGATGATTATATAAGTGATCCTTTCACTTGAGGTCATCAAAGCTATCTTATATGGGGATTGCTATGTTTTGATACTACTTATAATCCATTTTATCAGAGGTCGTTAAATGGGTAGCCATTGGATGCTATATGGAGATAGTTGAATGATCAAGATAACATTCATCACCCTAAAGTAATTAGGGAGTATATTCCGTTGTTCTCAATTAATATTGATTCAGGAAATCCTTGGGCAAGGTGAAATGATATTTTGTAAATAGTTTACAAATATCATTAATTGAATCAATAGCTAAGGGCATAGAACTAATATAATTGGATTTAAAATAGAGTAGACATTAATTCCATGCTCTATGTCTAATTGGAACATTGGTTGATGAAAGAATTGAATTATATGAAGAAAAAAAATCATGCACGAAAACGTTAGTCAAAACTACTTTAACATTCCTAAATATTTGGGTGGTCATGATGCGTTACTAGACACTAATATTGATCTATGATTATAAATTATTTAATTGGAGAATTAAAGATAAATTAAAAGAAGTTTTAATTTATAAAATTCTAATTATGAATTAGAATCAGAATTTATAATCATTGCCATTATATTTGGGAACCTAATGGGTCTCACCTATAGAATGGGTTGGAGAAAGTAAAGTTAATTTAATCAAGTTGAACTTCATTATGAAGTTTGAGAAACTTTATGCTTAAATATGATATATTTAATAAATAAGGATCAATATAAGATATTGAATCTTATTTGGGCATAACAATTCTAATTAAAGTTTAATTGAAATTAGTATTTATTTTAAATTAAATTACTAAAGTATCCAAAGCTTAAATAGGCTTGAGCTCTATAGAGTTAGCACTTCATGTTTAACCCTCTCTGTAAAAATTACATAATTCTCTCAACCTGTTCTGTAGATAATATTAGAGGTCGGACACTTGTGCGGCTACAGTGGTTGAGACGGATCAGTTTCGTAAACGGCTCGAGGGATACAACAAGATAAAGATCAAGCTTCGGAATAAGGTATGAATTAAAATTCTCTTTATTATGATTCGTGTTAATCATTTTATAGAATTAAATAGATCTTGGTTTTCGAGAAATTAAAAATCACGAAAGAGTTTCGTAATTATTCCACTACAATTCGGATCAAATGCCGACCCAATTTCTCAACAGGTCTACCTTTCCATAGCAAGCTGAGTCTGTTGAAAACAAATAAGGTCCATCCATGTACCTAGATCGTTATAGATGCTTAGAAATTTGCATGTGTACTTGGATTGTTATAGATGGTTCAAAATTTAACATCTACTTACGCGGAGTCTGTGAAGGGTCAATGAAAACAGCGATTATTTCTATTACGTGTGCTACAGTGACGAAGCATAAAACCACGCATAACATAATAAAGAACTGGAATCGCACTGCCCATCGCTTCCACTTGTTAACTACAACAATATTGGTTCAGAATTTAACTAGCTTGGCTTGCTTGCCGGTACAATTGATGAAGTAGCCGTATGAGGGTTGCAACATTTATAGGCAAAGCTTATCGTGTCGTGGGGGTAATGTTATGCATGCAATTGAATTTGGTGAGCGGAAAGAGCTCAGGAAGCATCAATTTGGAGAGAAATTGTTGATTGTGAATGACATAACTAATATTCACGTCCTAGAAAAAAATTCTTCAATATATGACGTTAGGCATTGACATAATTAAGCTTGGTTTATTGGTAGATTAGAGATGCTGCCCCAAGTAATAAAGAAGGTTAAAGATGGGAGAAAGAAGGTTTTAAATAAACGAGTTAAAGCTGTACTATGGTCTAACATACCTAGTATACAAACGTCTAGAAAGGGTCATAATGTACACTAATTTTCTCTTTGTATTTTTATAAAGAAATTATTTTTGTAACTTAAATATGTGACTTTATGATCACAAAAGAGTTCCAAACGCTTGCTCTCAAGTTAAAGTTGTGCTGTAGTTATGAATTACTGTGATAATTAAAGGTTTTTTTTCCCTTTGAAATAATTTATGAAACCCCACAAGAGAAAAAAAAAACATGACCAACAATTCTCATTTATTGACCGTGAAACTTGGGTCATCAAAGTTAATGTTAGTCTTCCCATTTTAATTAGGATAAGTTCACTCCTCACTTGCCTGTGTTTCTTGGTTTTAACAAATTTCCACACCCCCATCATAAATCACCCGGAGGCCACGTTCACCAAAATTGGAATAAGAACATGAAATGAAAGACCAACAACATTATCACCTGCGAAATTGTCTCTAATGTGAATTCATTATTTGATGCAGTCGTTGGAAAACTAGGAGGATTTCAGGATGCTGGAATTACGTTTGACGTATCAGCCAATCTATTTATTCTTCACCCCTATATCTTGCATTAGAAAATTTATTCTGCGAGAACATTTTTACTCCCAACTTAATTGAACTATTTATACAAGAAAGGAATCATTGGAATCCTCTTGCCCTTCCTCTTCACGCAACATTTCTGTTAGAATTCTTGAATACATATGTCGTTGCTCCATCTGTTCTTATAGATGCATGGTATCACTACAAGAGAGTACATTTTTGGCAACGCAAAATTTTGACTATAAAAGACAACGTAATGTCCTAAAAAAAATTTGCGACAATAAAAATTCATCGAACAAATGGTCACAAAAGTTTGGCAGCAAATAATTATCCACGATGTTTCTTCCAAATCATATCGTTAAAATGATTTCGCTATGACCGTGTGTCCATCACAAACAATAATTGGCGAAAAGAAACAAAATTGTTGCAAATGACATATTGCGATGTTTCATTTTCGCAGCTAAAGGTTATTAACTTTGTTAGATTAGGCGTAGGTAACAATTTTTAGCCACGATTTATTTGCGTAGCAAAAAATATTTAGCTACATTTTTCGAAACCTACGTTTCCCAAAACGCCTCTAATAAAACGTTATCAGAGACGTTTAGGGAAACGTAGGTAAAAATATTTGGTGACGATTTTATATTTATATCTAAAAAGTTTTAATGACGAATTTGTATTTTTATTTATACTTTCTTATTACCAATTTGTCATTTAATTATAATTGTTAATAACATTTTTAATTCATGTTATTGTTTTTAACATGGTTTGAATTATAATTAAGTCACATTTTAAAATTATTGTTGGTAACATTGTTTGAATAATAATTAAGTAAAATAAAATAAAATGTGTCATAATTAAAAATTAAATGCATTTTATAAAAAATAAATTGTAATTAAATGTTAATTACAAAAGTTAAGATAAAAATTTATGAATAAACTAAGACTCCTCATTGTCACTACTACTTAATAGTTTGACCTATGCAATTATTTGAACGTATTTCTAAGCTTTGTCAACTCTCTTTCAGTACGGTTAATTTTTATACTTATATAATTATTCTACACTTCTTCAGACATCTAGCCTTCACCTTTCTCGTAGCGTATTAGTTTATAGAGTGTGGTCCTATCACACTCTTGTCCATATAGTTGAATCTGACTCTGTTAAATGAATTAAAAAATTGAAACATAATAGATTATATTATATTTATTGATATAATAATAACCTCTAAACAAAGAACTTACAAATTCTTGTCGTATGACAATAAATGATTTGGATCTGGTGTTGTGAGGAGTTTTAATTTTTGCTATATTATCCTTAACTTTCTCACACTTTTCATAAATAAAGAAAAGAAATAGTCATTAAATGGAAAAACAAAATAAATGAAAGCAAATGTGAAGAGAACGAAGACAAACCTTAACCTTCGTAGACGTCCAATAATCATACATTTCAATCTGTTATGATCTTTATGTGGCTTCTGTAATATATTTAGAACAGATGATGTTTTTACTTGAACTTCTGTTTTGCAGAAATGGAGAGTTTGCAGAAAAGGTAAAGAAGACACAAGATTTACTTGGTTCGATAGCACAAAGCTATCTACGTCTAAGGGTCAATCATACACACCAGATTTTCACTAATGTCAAGAAAGAAGTAATACAAGAGATTGAGTGCTTCACAAAACACCTGCAAAAGCTTCTCACAAACTCCTTAGTACTCTTTTGATAAGTACGAGCACTCTCTTAATTTTTTCTCTCTTGAATCAGAAGACTGAATGTAAGCAATAGCTTGTTATGTTGTTGTTGTATTTGATGTTTGAAGCTTGTCCTATTTATAAGTGTTGAGGACGCTTACTTTCAGGTGTTGTTGTGTAAATCAGACATGTTGCATGCTTTCTCCACGTGACTCACTAATGCTTCTTCTGTGTGTTTTATATATGTTGAAGAGTCCAGGTTTAGTCTTAGAATGTTGGCTGTCTACAACTGCATTTTGTGAGGAATCTGATGCATGCTTTTCACGTGTGTCTGTCTTAAGTTCAACACATGTCTTTGAAAGTTCTAGAGTTCTTCTTTTCTTCTCTTCGTAAGCTTTAGACACTCTCCTTTCTTTTTCGATTCTTCATTTGTGTCAATTTTTTGATGAGTTTGTGTGAGGGTTTATGGAAAATCCTGTGATTTCCTTCACATTATTCCCTCTTTCTCCATGAATCTTCACACAGCTCGTCAATTCGTGTCTGATTTTGAAAAATCTGAAACCCTACTTTCTTCCCGATGTTGTGAGATCAACTGGTAAGTTGTTTTTTTCTTTCAATGTACTTCATTTATCTGTAGAAAATTTCTACCGAAAATGAATTTTTTTATTGGACCAAAGTCTAACGGATTTTGTTCTCCTTTTATCTTCTTCAGGTTAACCTCTCCTATGTTGATCTGGCCCCTGATGAAGTGGAGTTGGACATCAATATGCTTTGACCTCTCATAGAACTGGGTCCTTGCTCAGGTAAAGTGCACTCTGACTATCTATGTGAATAGCTACTTCTGTGATTTGAACTTTGATTTCTGTTAATAGCCCCTTTAGCCATATTATGTTGGACCCCGATCTTTGAGTGAAAATTTAGAAATAATAAATGAAATCAAATGAGTGTTTTGTATGTGATTTGTG
>JANIJH010000208.1:9398-19746 GCA_024520975.1 Erythroxylum areolatum
TTTAGGGACAATTTTATAAATTTTAAAAATATCCCGAAACGGGACCCGGTACCGACCGGTACCGGTACAGTTCCGTTCCAGAGCCCAATCCGATACCGAACCCGGTACGGTATTCATAACATTGCTCTTGATTCCTGTTACCGTAAAAGCCATTCACCCAAAGCTGAAACAGTAAACTTTATTCTGACGCAACGAGTCCTGAAACAAAGATAGGTATTTCAGATTGTCTTGAATTGAGACACAGGGACAAGCTAGCTAAGGTAACGTTGTACTGTGTCCTGCCAGTAACGGTGGACCATTTTCTTTCTTACACGAGCGAACCTCTCCATTTCTGTTTTGTAGGGATCGCAATGACAGCGCCTGAGCCAGGCTTGACGGCTTCTGCAGAGGCTTAGGCTTGGGCTGGGTTACAAGATCTTTTTTTAAATAATTAAATTTAATAAAAATATATTTTTTAATAAAAAAAGGCGTTATTTCTATAATAATTGTCGGATCTCATAATGGACCTCGAGGTTCTTGACAACTCCAGTTCGAGTTTGATTCAAGTCTTGATTTTTAAAAAAATAAGTTTGAGATGGAGCTATCTAAATCTGACCTATTGACTTCGGGTCGGACTGAGCCCAATTAAGCTCAATTATCATCTCTCCTGTTTTGATCCGTCATTTTTATAATAGTTGTAGGACCTCATAATGGACCTCGAGGTTCTTGACAGCTCCAGTTCGAGTTTAATTCAAGACTTGATTTAACAAAAAAAGTTCGAGATTGAGTTAATCTAAGCATGATGTATTGATTTCAGGTCAGACCAAGTTGAGTCAAACCCAGTTACCACCTCTTGTGTTTTGATCCTCCAACACAAACTAATGACAACGTGTAATATCATTTATGTAGTCCAAAATTGGATTTTGTCCTCAATCTTTCCATTATTCTACTTACTGGGCGGCCCTCCTTGGAAGCCTCTTTGGCAGGGGTTGGAGCACCGCGATTCGGATAGGGTGTTCTAACCCTGTGTTACTTAATTTAGTTCATACATTTGTGAAGATTTTATATAAATACATTGATAAGATTTTATATAAATACATCTGAGATGGGTCTTGACAATAATGCTGTACATTATTTTATGACCAATTCCAACTTTCGGCTCAATATTTTTTTAAAGATTGAGTCTAATTAAATTAATTTGAGTTTAAATTTGAATTAATTTATTATAATTAATTATGTAAAAAATTTATTAAAATTTAAATTCGATCGAATTCCATTAAAATTAATTTAACCTATTAATTTTAGTGTTGAGGAAGTTCTTAAAAATGGCATGTTAGAAAAAAAATCTGACTCTTGGCATGGAATTTGAATTTAGTTTCCTTGAAAACCCAAACTCTTAGATGTAAATGTATCTTTTCCTATGTCGTTAATTTTGAATTGATATGAAGAATTTACAATTTCAATTTATCCATGATAGTTTAACTAAAAATATTAAAATTTATTTTATTTTATATAATAAATAATTAAATTATATAAATTATTCGTGACTTCCCAACTTTTTCCTTTATATGTCTTTTCCAACTTAGATTCTATGAACAACTGGAAATTCCAACAAGTTTTACAAAATAAAAGATCAAATTTTAATTATTATTTTATAATGGTTTTATAATTAATCTCCTGTAGTTTAAAAAATCTTTGATCTTGAAATTTTAGGAAAAATCTTTCTAGTTTTTAGTTTTATCAGAAAAACTTATTTTCTTAAATTCCGATTAAAGAATAACCACAAAACATACTTAATATAAATATTGAACGTGAACTTATCAAATGTCAGTAATATAATAATTCAAATCAGTTCTTAAATTCGACCTGAACTAATTAAATTTGACTTAAATTAATAATTTAAAATAATTATAATAAATTACTAATTTGAGTTATATTATTAATTAGTTCATTTTAAGTTTGAGAGCTGGATTGAATTATCATATAAATAAAATTGGATTAGTTCATATTTGATGGTCATACTACATCTGTTTTGTTATTATATTTTTTAACAGAAAATTAATAGGAATTAAAAAAAAACTGAAAATTAGAAAAAGGTTTCAAAAATTTTAAAAATAAGGGAGTCGTCCCAAAAACTTTTAAACTATAGGATATCGGTGTCTTTACCCTTATTAGCATAATGAACATAAGAAAGAATTAAAGAATTTGTTTTTTTTGTGTGTTTTACAAAGAATTAAAGAATTTGTTTTTTTGTGTGTGTTTTACATTGATGCTAGGGCTATTTATACAAAAGAATGAATACAAATAAAGAAAGAATAATGATGATTGCTAAAATTATGCTAGACTAATTGCTATAATTGTTGCTATAATTTCGGCTAACACCCCCCCTCAAACTCAAGATGGTAGTACAGATGCCAACTTGAGTTTGCTCAATAGATCCTGAAAGCGAGTAGGAAGATGTGATTTGGTGAAAACATCAGCAGTTTGACTTGAGGAGGAGATAGGAACCAAACATATCGTGCCATGAGTAACATGATGACGAACTAAATGACAATCAATTTCAATGTGTTTGGTACGCTTATGAAACACATCATTATGAGAAATTTGTATGGTACTCCGATTATCGCAATAAAGCTTGATGGCGGAAGAATGGCGCAAAATACAGTTCGAGACATTTTGCGGCTATTGTGCATGGGATTTTCAGTGACGATTTTAACTTCTTATAGCAGATCTTTTGATGGACAACTTCTCATTCTTTCGTCGATGAAACGACATATTTAAGGGAGTTGTTTTTTGTCTTAAGTATTTTCTTTTATGTTGAATTTTGTTTAGTCACTTGAGTTATTTATTTTATTTTGTTTTCGTTAAACATTGCTTGAGAAAATCTTCTGTTGAGGTTAGTACTAGGTGGTCATACTATTGGGTGTGAAAATTTTTTATGGGTTGTGAGGACGAGGGATAGTGTCAAGGGTTGAGTGATATTGGATCAGTAAAGCCTTTTATAAAAATATTTTCATTAGTGAAAGAATTAAGCTAGGTGAGGGCCCTATAGATGTAGCCAAGGAATGCCGAACTGCGATACCAAATTTTGGTGTTGATATTTTTAGGCTCATATTTTTTTTTGCTTTTGTTTGTGCTGAAAAATTAACAATTATTGATACAGTTACTTTATATCTAGTAACCAATAGATACAGTTACAAGTAACTGCGGAAGAACCTTACAAGTAATTGCGGCATAATCTTACAAGTAACTGCGATCAAATTGAAGTTCTTGCGAAACAATCACCCCTTCGATTTTTTACAGTTTCGATGAAAAAACGCTTGTTTTTTGTTGGTGATTTTTCTCCTGATATGTGTGGGATGCTCTAGTGACGATTTGGAGGTTTATAGTAGATTTATTAGTGGACAAATTCTTAATCTTTCATTGACGAAGCTACATTGTTAGGGAAGTTGTTTTTTTTTTTTCTCAAGTGTTTTCGTTTATGTTGAATTTTGTTTAATCACTTGATTTGTTTATTTTGTTTCATTATCATTAAACATTGTTTAAGAAAATCCTTTATTGAGGTTAATACGAGGTGTTAATATTGGGTGTAAATTCTTTCATTGGTTGTGAGGACGAGGGATAGTGTCAAGGGATGAATAGTGTCCAGGGATGAGTGGTGTTGGCTTAGTAAAGCTTTGTATAAAACTATTTTCGTTAGTGAAAGAATTAAGCTGGGTAAGGGCCCACAAACATAGGCAAAGTTTGCCGAATTGCGTTACCAAAATTTGATGTTAATTTATATTTATGCGTTCAATTTTTTTATTTTTTATTGTGTTAAAATGACTGTGGTAAATCGAAGATTTTGCGAAACTACTACATCCCTACGGTTTTTCATAGAACAATTATAACAATAATGTGAATCATTAACATAATGATTCCTTATTCAAAAGCCCAAAGGTCGAATTTTCGCAAAATTTCCGTCCTGTCGCAGTTACTTAGGCATATAATTGGTCCAAAATTTAGGCAACACAATTCATTCACGTAGACCACATAGTTACAAACTTCTTTTCTTTTGTTATTTTTATAACTTTGTCAAATTTCACGCATGAGATAAAGCTTAGTTTGGCCTTACTATAATATTTTTTTTACTAAGAGCAGCGAGATTGGTTTAGATAAGAACCTGCGTCTTATTGCTAAAAATCTATGTAGTCTGACCTTTCATTTCCATTTTTAAAACAACAAAAATGGTATAAAGGCGTGACAATATATCAACAAATTAATTCATATTGATTTAAATGGTTCTTCAGATATTCTCTTTGGAGGTTGGGAAGAGCAAGTACATGTGCCTCAATATAGCACTCCTCATTTACCTTGCCTTTAAATGTTTTTGGCATTTCACAATATATAGTGATGATCGAATTATGACAATTAATCTTCATTAAAAGTGGGAATTTTTAGGTAAGTTATGCTTTTTTGGATGATCATGTAGATTTTAAAGACCTGACTGAAGAAGCTTTAGTTAGGGATTAAGCAAGCTTTGTTTCTTTCTTTGGTAATGACATTGAACTGTGTTTCCTGATGTGCTTGTGTTACCAGAAATGACTTACATTAATGGTTTGGGGCATGCATCTGGAAATTTTGTTGTAATCATGGATGCTTAAAAGTTCGATTTCTCTTCAAGAACTTCAAATCAAATGGTATGTTTGATATCAGCTTGACATCCACGAGCCGTCTGATCTATGGCTATCTTTTATAAAAATGCAACCTTGTCTTAAATTGTTAGTCGTAGAGTAGCATGGATTTAGAACCTCCGCAGTTTTAACTGATGATGATTAGAAGATGAGAAACCCAAGGATGAAGTTTTGCAAAATTTTTGTTATACTACAGTTGCTTCAAATTGAAATTGACGGTTGCTTATCAAAAAGTAACTTGGTTAGCAATTGCAATTTTTTATACTTCAATCACAAGTAGAAAAACTCAATGCGCAGCAAATAAGTCAACATATAAAATTTGTTAACGTAGTTCGGCACATGTGGCTAACGTCTGCGAAGCCTTCACCTAGATTAATCAACTTTTACCGAAGTACAACCAACGTAGCATGATGACTCACAATTTTTCATCGTTAACAAACTCACTTTTAAATTCGTCTTCACTCTAAGTGTTAGTATAAGACTTCCCTTTTCTCCTTTTAAGAGTATTAGCACATTCCATTTGAACATGCCCAAAACCATGACATTCATGACATTGCATCTTCTTACACTTGTTTTTTGAAGTTATAGCTTGATGAACTCCTACCATTTTACCTAAACTCAAATCTATCTTTCTTTACCTTCTTCAGCCACTTGTCGAAATATCTTGTTAGCACCACCAGATCTTCATTTTCATTGGAATCATCTCCTGTATTATGCACAAATTTAGCAACTTTGGTTTATAGAACCAATCCTTTATTCTTAACACAATTGTGTCTTAACAGGTTCATCTCGAAATTTGTAAGAATTCCAATTACCTTATCCAAAGATAACTCATTAATATTATAAGCTTCTTCAATAGCTGCAATCTTTGGTATGAATCTAAGAGGCAACAATCTCAAAGTTTTCTCAACAAGTTTCAAATTTAAGTACTTCTTACTAAGTTGATATGCTTGACTGGTGATATCAGGCAATCGCTCATAAAAGTCTCTAATAGTTTCACTTTCCTCCATCTTAAGCTCTTTAAGTCTAGTGGCCAACATTTGAAGTTTTGATGCTCTCTCAAATTGTGATCCTTCACATATAGTTTGTAATGTATCCCAAACTTCTTTTGTTGATTCACACACTGATATTAAATTAAAATGTCCTTCATTTTAATACGAAAAATTGCACGTATTGATAGAGAGTTACCAAATGCTCCGATTTTTCAACCTTTTTCCATTCAGATGGATCTTTAGGTATTGCTTCATTCTTTTCATCAGTAGTCATAGAACGAGTCCAACCTTTGAATACAGAAGTTCAGGCTTTAGTCCCTTATGCTTGAATAAATACTTTCATTCTTGATTTCTAAGTAAGATAGTTAGAACCATCAAGTAAAGGTGACTTAATGATTGATACCCTTTCTTTAATAGCCATGAGTGCTGATCACTGATCTACACCAACTTGACACACCAAGTTTGATTAGGTGAACTAAGCTCTGATAACAATCAAGAACCCAAAGTTTGAAGTTTTGCAAAATTCTTGTTATGTCGCAGTTGCTTCAAATTGAAACTGACGATTGCTTATTAGAAAGTAATTGGGATAGCAACTGTAATTTTTTAAGAATTTAATCACAAGTAGAAAAATTTAATGTGTAACAAATAAATTAACACATGAAATTTGTTATCGTAGTTTGACACACATGACCTATGTCTATGGGGCCCTCATCCAGATCAATTAACTTTCACCAAAGTATAATAGTCTTACACAAGACTATTACGGAGCTGACATCACTTATGCCTTGACATTATCCACCCGTCCTCACACCCTTGAAAGTAATCTCACACAATAGCATGACTACCTCATGCTAACCTCAATAAAAGATTTCGAAATAACAAATGATAACAAAGATGAAAATATCTCAAGTGATTAAATCAAGAATAACATAAACAAAAGACATTTAAGTCAAAGAAGCACTCCCTTATATGTGTAATCTATTAAACCATAATCTTGGGAAGTCGTCCAACAAAAATTTGCTACGAACCTTTTTAATTAATCACTGAAGAAACCCTCACACAATAACCACAAAAATCATCAATGGAGCATGTAATTAATCGCGGAAGCACACCAAAAACACTGGTGCAAATGGTGATGGATGGACTACTTATTTTTCTCCAACAAAAATTCTACTACCTTAATTAACAATTGATCACCGAAAGTCCACATGCATAACAACAAAACAAAACATTTTTCATGTACTTTTTAATCTTTCTCTCAAAGCCCACACAAAACACATTAGCCTAAAAGTCGATGGATGGATTTCACATGATAGACTCCTTATCAAACAAAAGTCTACTGCCAAATATATAAGTTATCTCTGTAATACCTCCTAAAATGTTGCAACACAAATCAACAATGGAATAAGTAATTGATCATCGAAGTACATATAACGTAGCTACCAAAAATCAATAATCCTTTGATAAAGCTCAAACATGTTTATGTCCAACAAAAAATGTTTATCTCCAATAAATCCTATCTTCTTTAGGGTTCTATCTCATTTAGGATTTCTTCCACACTATCTTATCTTCTAAAAATTCTACATAATCCAAGATAGTGGAATCCTATACCAAGTTAACTTCTTATCACAAAAGATATACCAAATATATCAAAATACAAATAATGCCCAAAATAAGATATCTTAAAAGAGGATGACAAGCGTTGAGCAAGACATAGAAAACAATCCTATTTTGAGAAGGGATTCTGGGTTGAAACCATTTAAAATCACTTTAAGTATAGAGTGAAGAGAAAATGGCACCCTCCTCACTTTATTAGAAGCATGGTCTAAATAGAAAAAGTAATTCCTACAAGGGAAAGACGAAGGGGATGCAATGTTAGATTTGGAGTTACGGAAAGATTTACCTAGTAGTTCGTTCTTACATTAGTACTCTCCTAGTCCTAGGTAAGATTATTAGAAATTTCACAAGTTAAGTGCTAGAATAATGGGTAGTTTTTTGTTAGCTGAAGATCATCCTACATATAGTGAACTTGAAGATCTACCTTAAGAATAATCCCCTGAGAGAGATTATTTGGGTTTAACATTTAATCTCTCATTCAGTTGGCAGTTGTTACATTAGTTTGTTCCAACATTGCCTTATTGATTTTACCTGACTGATTATTATGTTTGAGTAGGGGAGACCTATTTTTTTGTTCAATTTTCATCCAGAGAATATGTAATGAGGGGTGTGTTAGTGTATCCTTGAACATGCACTATGATCTTGTCAACCTATTGCTAATTATGGATGTGACTTTGTGGAATATGAATCACAAATTGTCATTTATACTGCTAAGTTGATAATTCTTCTTTTCTGAAACTTGCAGATAGAGGATTGGTTGTGACTTGCTTAGGGAAGTATATAGTTGCATTAGATGGTGATGCTTGGGGATTTGGCGTGCATGGAAGTATCAATTCTTTTCACTCTCACTTTTCTCTTTGATACTTCCAATCCAAAAACATGGTTGTCTTCGCATCCTTTACATATTATGTGCTTCACTTTTTGGTATTGATAACATAATGCAACGTATAATATGACCTTACTATCCATGCACTTGCCTTTGCTTTATTCCTTTTTGTTTACCTCACTTGATTATCTTTTGATCTACTTCATAAATTGAATGGTGATTCGAATTTCTGATTTTAGCTCTAAAAGGTAAAGACTATGTGGGAAGATCATCTAAAGATAGTGGAGATCTTCTTGGAATATAGATGTATCATTCATAGATAGATGTAATCTCTTATCTGATTAGTTATGATTTAGATAAATCATATCATATATAATCCTATTTAGATAGGGATGTCATCTTATTGGATAACGTGATATAATTTGATTAGGATAAGATGTGATCTAACTAATTGAGTTCAGTTAGGATTCTGACTTAGCTATTAAGCCAGAGGTGCCTATAAATAACTTATTTGAGACTTGCTCTACATATGAGATGGATAGTGCTGCCACAATGCCCAAAAAGTGAGGAAAAATAGAGAGAGGGCAAAGAAAGTTAGATTATCATCCTTATTTGATTGTTTTGGGATTGGCTTGAGGGTTTGTTGTTTGTGATATCTATTTTGGTTTCAATTTTGAAACTTTGTGAGACAACTTGTTGTTGAGGAGGGGGTGAGAGATCAATTTTTCTTGTAAATCATTATTGAGTTTACTAGATTTATTCATTGGTTTACCCCATGATTTTTTCCCTCTACACTAAAGGATTTTTCACTTTAAATCTTGGTGTTTGTTTCATCATTATTTTCTTATTCTTATTTTGTTTTGTTGCTGCAACGTGAAGATTTATTTCTCATTATTAATATTTGGATAATCTTTTAGAGAGTTGTGTATTTTTCTCCCAATAAATGGTATCAGAGTCATCGTAATGAAAGGAGGAAACAATTATGGTCCAGTTAACACCATCAAATTACTCGATATGGAAGCCTGTGATGGAGGATCTTCTGTATTGCGACTATAATTGTTTCCTCCTTTCATTACGATGACTTTGATACCATTTATTGGGAGAAAAATACACAACTCTCTAAAAGATTACTCGATATGGAAGCTTGTGATGGAGGATCTTCTGTATTGCAAGGATCTCTTTGATCCTATTGACGTGGATAGAGGTGTGAAGATGATGTTCCTTCAAAACTTGAAAAGAATCAGATAGAGAATGGGAAAAGATGAAGTGGAAAACTCTAGGCACTATCAAACAATGGATTGATATTAACATATTTAACCATGTGTCTCAAGAAACATATCCTTTTGAGCTATGGAAGAAACTAGAAGGTATATATAAAAGGAAGACTGCTAATAACAATGCCTCTTTGATTAAGAGGCTTATGAATTTGAAGTTGAAGGTTGGGAAATCAGTTTCGGGGCATCTAAGTGATTTCCAAGACATAATTAAGAAACTTAAAACAATAAAGATCATTATTGATGATGAGCTTCAAGCTCTATTGTTGGGACCCGATCTCGGGAGCGGACCCCAACCGGATAAGAACAGAAAACGAATAGATAACGAACGAAATTGAATTCGAAAGAACGGAATATAAGGCGAAAGTCAAAGTATGCAAACGAAAACACAAAGCGAAGAACAACGTGGCGGAAACAAATCAAAACGCATTTAATCGAAAAAGCGGATAACAAAATATGGAAACGAAATCGAAAACGAATGAAATCACGAATCGAATCGACTCATAAAGCGGAGACAAAGCGAAATCGAATCCGACCTCCGAAAACATACACTTTAGAAAACATCGCGTTGGAAACCTTAAGACTAAACTAATCCAATCCGATATAATTTGTTTTTCATTTCATTCAAACTCATACAAATCAATACAATTTCCCCTTTGGAAAATTAACCTCAATCAAAACTCAATTCATATAATTCTTCTTAATCATGTAATTTCTCAATCTCATCTTAAACAAAACTTATTCTTATTCTTATTCTTTCTTTGCCATAAAAAAATTTTGGAAGTATAACAGCTGTATTTCATTAACCCAAAAATCTGCAAAAGGTTTAAAGACACTTCTATATACCAGCCCAATCACACAATCATCAAATTCATCGGACCTCCGGTCCGGAATCCCAGCATACACAAATACAAATCTATACCTAGCACTCCAATAATACCATTTCATCAGTCAATCCAATTCACATTCTTTCACATTTCAATATAC
>JANIJH010000208.1:19846-29945 GCA_024520975.1 Erythroxylum areolatum
ATGCCATATGATCTTACTCAAATTGACATGCTAATTAATTCCACAAAAATAACATAATATAACAAAGCCTCAAAATTTATTTAATTCATACTTAACTTAAGACATTTTTCTAATCATCAAATTGAAGGAATTTGCAACACTTCCTTCTAGAGAAATGTTCCTCATTGTCTCAATTTTTCAAGGACATCAAAATCATTCAATTTGGTTCAATACTCCAAAAGTTATACCTCAAACATTTCCGGACTATTCTTATACCAAAACATTATCCTGCGCTTGATTTCCATCCAAACATTGATACTCTTAGAGACTGAATTGAAACTCAATTTCATCAGAACATTTGTATTCCTATATCTCTAGTTTAATCCAAATTAAGAATAACCTCATTTGGATGACTAGAGCAAAAGTTATGGTCAAAACACTTTCAGCTCTTACTAATCCAAGACTAAACACTAAACCCAACTTCAATTCAGTTCCATGTCTCTAGTTTAATTAAAAATAAAAATCAACTCAATTGGATCTCTACAGATCGAGATATCGCTAAAATACTGAAACATGTTTAGAAAAATATCCAACTCATACTCTTTTAACCAATCCCCTCACTTTGATTCAATCAATCTTTTCCAAACTAATCTCAAAAGCCATAAATTTCAATGGAGAGGTAAAATTTATGGCGAGGTAAAAGAAAGTCTTAGGAATCCCACGCTTTAAAAATTAGATCAATCGGAGGTCAGACGAAAAAGTTAAAAGAAAAAGAGTGGAGAGAGGTCAGGTCGGGAGGGGGGGGGAACATGATAATAGTCAACTAGTCAAAGACTATTAGTCGACTAATACAAGTAAAAACATGACGATTAGTCGACTGGTCAAAGACTATTAGTCGACTAATCCTATAATGATTGACTGGAAACTCTTGGTCTTTCTTCTTCCGACATCCTAACTTCCACAACTCATATCTTTTGACTCAGAGTTCTAAATTTTACAAACTTGGTATTAAAAGAAAGCTAAAAGGAAGCTCTACAATTTTCATGAAGGACTTAAAAACCAATTTGGTCTCTAAGGGAGTCAAAAATCTACTCAAAGTTTCTGTCTAATATATGTCACCCTAAACAGTAACAGAATTTCTAAAAATCATAACTTCCCATTTCATGGTCCAAAAATTTCATGCCTTATATCAATGGAAAGATCAAAACACAATCTACAATTTTCAAGAAGGACTTAGAAGCAATTTCAACCTCTAACTAGATCAAATTTTCAATCAAAGATTCTGCCCCATAAATTCACCCTAAACAACATCCAAACTTCAAAAATTCACATCTTTCAATTCCCACATCCAAAAGTGGCACATTATACATCATTGTATAGCTATGAAATCTCTCTATAACTTTCATTAAGGCTACTTGATCCAATTCAAACCATATCAATCCAGAATTTGCCTCAAAGTATAGTACACACAAACCTACCCTTATGAGCATTTTCAAAAACAAAGCAAAATAAATTTAAATTCGAATGATCATAACTTTCAATCCCGATATCAAAAAATGTCATACTTTATAGTGATAGAAAGCTATCAACAAAAGCTACAACTTTCATGAAGATCATTTTATCAAAATCTACCTAGATCAACTCAACAAAATTTATGAAAGTTTCAGCTTAAACTCTCAACACTGTTACTATTCATCCCAAACAATTTCAGACTTTCAATTCTCTAAAAACTAACACTTTCACTATTTATTTCTTGCTTTTCAATTCCATTCAAATCAAACTCGTTCACTATAAATTTCATAGCATATACAAATTTACTCAAAACCGCAAAGTCATCAAAACCAAAATCTATTCTTTTCACTCTTCCAAAATTTTCATACACATTATACACAATGGAAAATCCTTGAATTCTCATGCTTCTTTCATTTCATCAAATGCTCATAGATTCATTCATACTTTTCATTCATTACAAGGGAACATACCATATTTCTTCATGCATTTTCAAATATTCACTACAATTCAACATTTTTGCAATTTAAAGCAATCCCACACACAAATAGGGCATTGCCTAACACATAATAACCATAAACATATTACCCACTCATCATTCACTTACTACATTCACTACCCAATTCCTCATTTAATTTCATTAAAAAAAATTCTAATTTCCAATAAAAAAAAATCGGGGTCCAACGGATTCAGAGTTACAAAAGACAACTAAGAGAAGCAAACAAAACAAAGACAACAAGTGCAGAAGACAGAAAGAATGGCTATAAATCGTACTCTTCATAAACTAGCTGCCCTTACAGATGCTTAATAGCCCCATTGCATCAATTTTTCGAATTTGGGGGACAACGACACCTTTGAACTGAAGTCAGGGGGATAACAATAAATTAAATGTTTGAATTTATTAAAATTTAATCTTCTTTTCTTAGCTTCACTTTCTCTTCTCTCTATATTTCTTTGCCTCCGATGGACTCAAAACATATTTTTATCCCACGAAAATATTGCTTCAACATCCCATTTACGCATAGAACTATCTTTAAATCTTTAAATATTTTCTTTGACTACTTTGATCTTCAATCTAATTTTTAAAGCATTAATTTCAAGTTATATGATTTCTCTTCTTAGACATTAGAAAGGTATACACACACATACATTACATGTATATGAAGATGGCCCTTATCTTTAAACATTTTTCATATTTCACAATTCCTTAATCTTTTCATGTATGCATTTGTTAAAAACTAAATTTATATCTTCTTTCAAGTAGATATATTGACTATATTATTGTTAATGATGTGAGACCCAAGGATACTAAAGTTGTTAAGAACTTGTCGGAAGTGTGTGATGGATTTTGTGACTATTAATTTTCATCATAAGTTAGAACCTTCAAATATGATTTTACTATTTTTAGTGATATATGCAAGTTTTGAGATCAAGGCTTAAGGAGCTAGCTTGTGCTAATAAAAAATAAGGTTTGTTTCTTTATCAGGCAATGATATTAAATTGTGTTTCTTTATGGCTTGTATTTTTATCAGTGGCTTACATTCATAATTTGAAGTAAGCTTTTAGAAATATTGTTATAATTGTGAATGTCTATTGGTGCCAAAATAAGGTCAACATTTTATAGTAAAGAGATGTTGAATATAATACTTTATTCTCTAATAATTAAAGCCCAGCTTCTTCAAGTAGTTTGTAGGCATGTAATTGGTCCAAAATTTAGGTAACACAATTCATTCACGTAGACCACATGGTTACAAACTTCTTTTCTTTTTATTATTTTTATAACTTTGTCAAATTTCACGCATGAGATAAAGCTTAGTTTTTCCTTACTGTAATGTTTTTTTTTACTAAGAGTAGCGAGTTTGGTTTGGATAAACACCTGCATCTTATTCCTAAAAATCTATGCAGTCTGACCTTTCATTAACATCTTTAAAATAGCAGAAATGGTATAAAGACAAGCTGGCGTGATGATAGATCAACAAATTAATTCATGTTGATTTAAATGGTTCTTCATATATTCTCTTTGGAGGTTGGGAAGAGCAAGTACATGTGTCTCAACATAGCACTTGACATTTACCTTGCCTTTAAATATTTTTGGCATTTAACAATATATAGTGAAAATTGAATTATGAGAATTAATCTTCATTAAAAGTTGGAATTTTTCAACTGAGTTATGCTCTTTTGGATGATCATGCAGAAGCCTTGGTTAGCGATTAAGCAAGCTTTGTTTCTTTCTTTGGTAATGACATAGAACTGTGTTTCCTGATGTCTTTGTGATTTTAGAAGCCACTTACATTAATGGTTTGGGGTGGGCATATGGAAATTTTGTTGTAATCATGGATGCTTAAAAGTTCGATTTCTCTTCAAAAACTTCGAATCAACTGGTATACTTGATATCAGCTTGACATCCACGAGTGGTCTAATCTATGGCTATCTTCTATAAAAATGCAACCTTGTCTTAAATTGATGGTCATAGAGTAGCATGGATTTGGAACCTCTAAAATTTTAACCGATGATGATTAGAAAATAAGAAACCCAAGGTTGAAGTTTTGCAACATTTCTATTATGCCACAGTTACTTCAAACTAAAATTGATGGTTGCTTATCAGAAAGTAACTTGGTTAGCAACTGCAATTTTTTCATAATTTAATCACAAGTGGAAAAACTTATTGCGCAACAAATAAGTCAACATACAAAATTTGTCAAATGTAGTTCGACACATATGACCTACGTCTGTGGAGTCCTCACTAGATTAATCAACTTTTACCAAAGCACAACCAATGTAGCTTGACGACTCACAGTTTCTTCATCGTTGACATATTCACTTTCATATTCGTCTTCATTCTAAGTGCTAGTGTAAGACTTCCCTTTTATCTTTTTAAGAGTATTAGCACATTTCAATTGAACATGCCCGAAACTATGACATTCATGACCTTGTATCTTCTTTGACTTCTTTTCACTTTTTTTAAGTTTTCGCTTGTTGTTTGAAGTTATAGCTTGATGAACTTCCACCATTTTACCTGAACTCAAATCTATCTTTCTTCACCTTCTTCAACCACTTTTCGAAACTTCTTGTTACCATCACCAGATCTTCATTTTCATCGAAATCACCTTTTGAATCATGCATAGATTTTGCAACTTTGGCTTATAGCACTAATCCTTTATTCTTCTCACACTTGTCTCTCAATAGGTTCATCTCGAAGTTTGTGGGAATTCCAATTATCTTATCCAAAGATAACTCATTAATATTATGAGCTTCTTCAATAGCTGCAATCTTTGCTATGAATCTAGGAGGTAACAATCTCAAAGTTTTCTCGATAAGTTTCAAATTTGAGTACTTCTTACCAAATTGATGTGCTTGATTGGTGATATCATGCAACCGCTCATGAAAGTCTCTAATAGTTTCACTTTCCTCCTTTTTAAACTCTTCAAGTTTAGTAGCCAACATTTGAAGTTTTGATGCTCTCATCAATTGTGATCCTTCATGTATAGTTTGTAATGTATATTTATGAGTGTGGAACACTGATCTACACCAACTTAACACTCCAAGTTTTGATTAGGCAAACGAAGCTTTGATAACAATTGAGAAACTCAAAGGTTGAAGTTTCGCAAAATTCCTGTTATGTCGCAGTTGCTTCAAACTGAAACTAATGGCTGCTTATTAAACAGTAATTGGGATAGCAACTGGAATTTTTCTAGAATTTAATAACAAGTAGAAAGACTTAATGCATAACAAATAAATCAACGTATGAAATTTGTTAATATAGTTTGATACACATGGCCTATGCCTACGGGGCCCTCATCCAGACCAATTAACTTTTACCAATGTATAATAGTCTTACATAAGGTTATTACGAAGCTACTATCACTCACCCTTTGACGATATCCACCCGTACTCACACCCTTGAAAGTTATCTCACATAATAGCATGACTACCTCATGCTAACCTCAACAGAGGACTTTGAAACAATAATTGATAACAAAGATGAAAATATCTCAAGTAATTAAATCAAGAATAACATAAACAAAAAGACATTTGAGTCAAGGAAACACTCCCTTATATGTGAATCCATTAAACCATAATCTAGGGAAACTGTCTGACAAAAATCTGCTATAAACCTTTTTAATTGATCACCAAAGAAACTCACGCATAAAAATCACAAAAACCATCAATGGGGTATGTAATTAATCACGGAAGCACATCAAAAACACTGCTATAAATATTAATGGATGGACTACTTATTTTTCTCCAACTGCCTTAATTAGTAATTGATCAATGAAAGTCCACATGCATAACAACAAAAATAAAGGATATATGACACACCATGGACTGCATTCAAACAAAAAATTTGTTGTGTACTTTTTAATCTCTCACTCAAAGCCCACACAACACATATCAGCCTAAAAATTGATGGATGGATTTCATATGATAGACTCCTTATCAAATAAAAGTCTACTGCCAAACATATAAGTTATCTCTACAATACCTACTAAATTGCAGCAACATAAATCAACAATGGAACAAGTAATTGATCATCGAAGCACATAAAACATAGCTGCCAAAAATTAATAATCCTTCGATAAAGCTTCTACATGTTTATATCCAATAAATCCTATCTTCTTTAGGATTCTATCTCATTTAGGACTCCTTCCACACTATCTTAACTTCCAAAAATACTACATAATCCAAGATAGCGGGATCCTATACCAAGTTCAGTTCTTATCACAAAAGATATACCAAATATATCAAAATACATATAATGCCCAAAATAAGATATCATAACAATGTGGTCAACGTGAATGAATTATGTTGCTTAAATTCTTGACAAATTACATACCTATAAACTACTTGAATAAGCTTGGCTTTAATTATTAGAAGAATAAAGTGTTATATACAACATCTCTATGCTATAAAATGATGAATTTGACACTTGCATATTGGCACAAATAAATATGTAGTATTTTTTAAATTTAAGATATTGTGGAAGGAAGGAATCCTAAATGAGATAGAATCCTAAAGAAAGTAGGATTTGTTGGAGATAAACATGCAGTAAATCTATCATGAGATAGAATTTTAAATAAGGTAGGATTTGTTAGAGATAAACTAGTAGTACATCTATCGATTTTTAAAGCTACATTTTTGGTGTGCTTCCATGATTAATTACCTGTTCTCATGATGATTTTTGTGGCTTCTGTGCGTGGGTTTCTTTAGTGATCAATTAAAAGGTTCACAACAGATTTTTTATGGACGACTTCCTAAGATTATGGTTTAATGCAGCAACACACATATAAGAGAGTATTTATCTGACTTAAGTGTCTTTTTATTTATTTTAGTCTTGATTTAATCACTTAAGACATTTTTCTCTTTGTTATCATTCGTTGTTTTAAAATCTTCTGAAGGTTAGCATAAGGTAGTCATACTATTAGGTATGAGATAACTTTTATGGGTTTGAGTACAGGTGGATAATGCAAAGGAGTAAGTGATGTCGGCTTCGTAACAGCCTTGTGTAAGACTATTGTACTTCAGTGAAAATTGATTAATTTAGGAGATGGCCCATAAACATAGGCCGTGTGTGCCGAGCTGCGTTAATAAGTTTCATATGTTGATTTATTTGCTATGCATTAAGTTTTTCTACTTGTGATTTTTTTAAAGATTTATTTGCTATGCATTAAGTTTTTCTACTTGTGATTAAATTATGAAAAAATCGCAATTGCCAATCTAGTTACTTTTTGATAAGCAATCGTCAGTTTCAGTTTGAAGCAACTACGGTAGAATAGGAATTTGCGGAACTTGAACCTCGGGTTTTTCAATTGGTATCAAAGCAAGGTTCACTTTATCAAAACTTGATGCGTTAAGTTGGTGTAGATCAGTGTTCCACACTTATGACTACCAGAGAAGGGGCGTCAATCAGTAGGCCAACTTTACTTGATGCTTACAACTATCCTGTTTGGAAATCTAAATGAAAATGTTTATTCAAGCATAAGGGATTAAAGCCTGGATTTCTGTGTTGAATGAATGGACTCATCCTGTGACAAATTATGAAAAGAATAGAGGGGTACTTAAAGATCCATCTGAATAAATGAAGGCTGAAGAAGAGGAGCAATGCATGCACTTTTCAATGTTGTAGATGAAGGACGTTTCAAAATGATACTAGCACGTGAATTAGTAGCTTCAAATAGATTACAAACAATAAATGAGGGATCAAAATTAGTAATAGCATCAAAACTTTAGATGTTGGCTACTAGATTTGAAGAGCTTAAGACGGAAGAAAGTAAAGCAATTGGAAATTTTCATGAGTAGTTGTGTGATATCGCTAATCAAGCACGTCAACTTGGGAAGAAGTATTCAAATCTAAAACATGTCAAGAAAATCTTGGATGAGAAAACATTGAATAAGACCAACATATGTTTTTTTGAAATAAGACCAACATATGTTGCAAAGATAAAGGTGAAGAGTCACAAGTAGCATATTTTAATGCTTACCATTGTGCCCTCTATTTGAGGACTAAATCCTTCAAAGTTTAAAAGAGAGAATGAGAAAGAGAAATAAGGGAGAGACTGTGGCCAATTTATGAGGTCAAGAGATAGACTGGGAAAGAATCTGTCGTGGCCTAGACCTTTTTAAAGTCGACAGATTGCCTGCTAAAGCCTAACCAAATCGATCGTTGGACATTTGACACAGCTGCCCACTTGCATTTCCACATCCTTCGTAACTGGCCTTTGTCTATTATTGGGGATTTCACTTGGAGTTTAGTCTCGTATCGCCCGTTAGTATGGCTTTAGATGGGCAGAGACATCTTACCGACCAAAAGAAGTATCCAGGGTTTCTGGATACGAAACTCTAGACAAATAAAAAGTATCTGGCAAGCTTGTTCCTTAATTAAGATGATCCAATTCTTCTACTCGTAAATTCAATACACAAACAAAAATCATGATAATTGGTGGTTTGTTTCCGAAACGACAATGGATTTATGGATGCTTTGAGCGGTGGACGTAAAATATGGGCCGAATGTGAATGAAGATCCATTGTAATAAGAAATTGCAAGAACGGTTACAGTTAGTAGTTTAAAACTCCCGCGAATACCTATCCTTGAAGAATACCAAACCTTGCCCGTAGTGCAGTGCAGTGAAGTGCCGAGCACACCACGCCACATCTCTTGTCTTCCTTTCTTTCTTTGTTGCTGCTTCCCTCTTCACTCAAAGAATCACTTATTTTCATGTCAAACAAACAATCCCTTTCCTTCTCCCCCAACCTATCCCATTCGACTTCTTAAGCAAAGCATCCCATCTTATTGTATATATTATCACCACCATGCACGTTCCCTCCACCATTCCATTCTCTTCCAGATTCACCAACACCTATAATGTTTACTGATTTCATCGTTATAGAAAGAAAAGTGTAAAGTTCTCCCAAGCTAATCGTGTACATCAAATACAGTGCTTGAGCAAAGTGTGGTAAGTTTGCCTGAGACTGAGAGAGCATATATTCTGCAATGGGGACTCGGAGCGAAGATAGTATTACAGAACTCGGTATGTTCTTTTCAATCTCTAGGTCCTTTAGCAGCTTTTGTGTTTCACTCTCTTTTTTGGTAATTTCCTGCTTTCCATTTTCCAGGAATCATGAGAACCAAAAGAGACTTTCCTCCAAACGATTACGCCATCAGGATAAAACAATTTTCCTTACTGGCAGAAAAACAGGAGAAGTATGAATCTTTTACCTTCAAAGCTGGTGGATACAAATGGTTTGTACTCTTTCCCTCTCAAGCCTGTAAATACTTAATTAATATATTGTCTGGTGTTAAGAAATGGCCTGGGCGAAGTTCGGACCTGGAAGCCAGTCCCAAATATTGCACAGAAAAGTTTAAATAATTTAATTATTCAACTAAAATAACGTTGTTTTAAATTATCTATTTAAATTTGTTGAGATATCGAAAGTGAGTAGGAATTTCAGGTTAGAAAGAGATAAAATCATGGAAGAGAATATAAGTTTTGGGTTAGAATATAGTATCAAGGCCAACGATTGTATTCCCTCACTAGGTTCATAATGAAGAAGAACTTCCTTATATCAATTACCGGAGGTTATAGCTCTATCCAAAAGGACGGACGGTTTGTATGTTCTTTTTTTACTTTTTTTCTTGCACCACTTGCAGGAGGCTATGGCTCTATCCAAAAGGAAAGACATCACCTCCTGAAAATGGAAAGGACCATGTTTCCCTTTACTTGGCCATACAAGACACAGATTCTCTTCCCAAAGGTTGGGAGGTCAGCGTTGAGTTTAAATTGTTTGTCCTTGACCAAATAGAGAACAAGTATTTGGCTGTCCAAGGTACATACGCTCATCTTCCTTCTTGGTAGGAATAATAACAGGTCGGACCAAAGACTAGCCTTTTAAAGATATGGTTCAACTGGATTTAAACCGAGATCAAAACGATTTGTTTTAAGGAATTGGATTTGTCAATCCAACTTCTCACTCTCTCTTTTTGCCATGGATTTGATTATGATCACTGATTGAAAATTGTTGTCTGTAGACGCGACAGTGAAGCGATTTCATGAGATGAAAACTGTATGGGGTTTCGATCAATTTCTTCCCATCGGAACTTTTACTGATGCTTTAA
>JANIJH010000209.1:19329-34848 GCA_024520975.1 Erythroxylum areolatum
ATGAAAGAAATGAAAAAGAAAGATTGAAAAAAAATTATACCGAAATTCGAATTTGTTTTAGTCTAAGGTCTGCAACGTGACCCTATTGTTTTCACTTAGAATTTGAGTTCTTGGATGTTGGAAATTGGTTCAGTTCATTTGAGATCTGTTTGTTTTCGCTGTGCGATTCGTTCCGCTACTTGGTTTTTCGCCTTATGTTTTTCGGATTCGATTCTTTCGTTTGGTTGTTTCCGCACGCGTTTGATCGCGTCTCCGTCGCTTAGTTTCGCTTTCGCTATTGTTTTTCATTTTGTTTTCCGGTTGGGGTTCGGTTTCCGGATCGGGTCCCAAAAATAAAACAATAAATTGTTTCCTAAAAGAATTCACTTTTTTGCCTTATATTGCCTTAAAATTGTTGCAATATCTATTTAACATTGTTTCTATAGTTTGAAATTAATGTACTGCCTTAGTTAAAATGTTGGACCCCAAACTTTTCTTAGAAGACTAGAACTATTAAATGAGAAATGTAGATAGATTCATATTTTGCTTTGGTGCTTTTAGTGGATAAGAGATTTCGAAATGGGAAGAATTAAGGTGAAAGTTAGAAGTATAATGAAAGCAAAAATGAAGTTGAATTTGTGTAGTAAGTTGATGAAGAATATGTACATATGTGTATGTTCTGTTATTGGTGTTCATGATTAGTCATGGACTATATTTTTCTTTGGATGATATTGATTTGAAATGGAGTTGAGAATGAGGAGTAAATGAAGTAGAAAAGGTGATCTTGGTATGAGTTGTGTTAAAGAAAGATTGTGAATCAAAATGGGTGGTCGATCTGGAAAATGTTCACAGAGTATGCTTCAGTCTTTTAGCCACAACTTTTTCTTTAGTTACACAAACGAGATAATTCTTAATTTGAATTAAACTAGAAACATACGGCTAAATTTTTTATGAAGACATCAAATTTAAATTCTATCTTTAAGAGCCTCAAAATGTGTCATGAAGTTGAGAAATGGGTGTAGTACATTGGTTGATGAAGGTAAAATTCGTGTTCTGCATTTAAGGGCAATTCTGGATTGTTCTAGACTGTTTTAGACAAAGTTATCTTTTAGAAAGTTGTATATCTTTCTTTTAGCTTTCTAACAATATATAGTGTGAAATTTTTGGACTTCTGGGTTGAAAGTTATGGTCCTTATAAAGGGAGATACTTAGGAGTATAAAATGTATCTTCTATGTTTGACCTTCTGCTTCTTCTGTGTTTGACCTTTTGCGCTTCTTCTGTGTTTGACCCTCTGCTTCTTCTGTGTTTGACCCTCTGCTTCTTCTGTGTTTGACCGTTTGCTTCTTCTATGTTTTACTTTCTACTTCTTCTATGTTTGACCTTCTGCTTATTCTATGTTTGACCCTCTGCTTCTTCTATGTTTGACCTTATGCTTCTTCTATATTTGACCATCTGCTTCTTCTATATTTGATCATCTGCTTCTTCTATGTTTGACCCTCTGTTTCTTCTATGTTTGATCTTCTGTTTCTTCTATGTTTGACCTTCTGTATACTATTGTCTAGTCCATTTTTGACCCTTCAGATGATAGAATCTATCTTTAAGGTCTTCTTAAAAGTTGTAGATCTTAAAGCCCTCTTTCAAACCATCTAAAGAAGATCCTAATCTGATATTTCTAGGGAATGTTATGGCAATTTTTCCCATTCATCTGCTTTTTCCCATTCGTCTGTACCTATCGTCTACTCCATTTTTGACCCTTCAAATGATAGAATCTGTCTTTGAGGTCTTCATAAAAGTCATATATCTCAAAGTCCTGTTTCAAATCGTATAAAGAACATCCTAATCCAATATCTTTATGGAAATTTATGGCAATTTTCCCCATTCATCTACTTTTTCCCATTCGTCTACTTTTTCATTTAGCTTCGTCTATACCTATCTTCTGTTCCATTTTTGACCCTTAAGACAATAGAATATGTCTTTTAGGTCTTCATAAAAGTTGTAAATCTTGAAGTCTTCTTTTGAACCATCTAAAAAATTCCTTAATCTGATGTATTTAGAGAAAGTTATAGTAATTTTCCTGATTCGTCTACTTTTTTCCATTCGTCTGTTTTTCCTTTGGCTTCGTCTGATCCTATTTTCTGGTCTATTTTTGACCCTTGAGATGATAAAATCTAACCTTAATAACTTCTTTAAAGTTGTATATCTCAAGGGCCTCTTTGAAATCATCCTAAGATGATCTTAATCTAACATCTGTAGAGAGAGTTATGCCATTTGTCCCGAGATAGGTTCAATATGATTGAGGACCAAACCATATTTGATTCTTTCAGCCATAATTTTGTTATCTGACCTCCAAATGAAGTGATTTTTGAACCAATAGTTTCTTAACACATTTTTCTATCCCTCCATATATTTTTATAGCTTTTGGTATTGATTTGAAAAAGATGGATTGAATCAAAGTAAGGGTATCGGTTGGAAGAGTATGAATTGGATGTTTACTAGACATACTTCGGTATTTTGAATATATCTTGATCTATAGGATCCCAAATGAGGTGGTTCTTGTTTCAAGATAAACTAGAGCCATGGACCTACAAATGGTATGAAGAAACTGAAATTTAATTCAGTCTCTAAGACTTTCAAATTCTAGATGGAAGTTGGTTATAGTGTATTATTTCAGTCTAACAACAATCTGAAATGTTTGGGCCCTAACTTTCAGATTTCTGAACCAAATGGATTTATTTTTGGTGTCATTGGAAACTTAAGACAAGAGAGAACGCCTTTCTAGAAGAAAGAGTTATGTCAGAATATTCAATGGTACTTTTGGCAAGACACTTAAGTATAAAAGAGATAAGGCATAAATGAAAGGACAAATGGGACATTTTTCAATTATTAAGGTCATAATTGGAAGAAAAAGTGTTCTCTTGCATTTTAAGAAAAAAGAAGAACCAAAATTGAAGAGAAAAAGAGAGAGTGTCATGAAGAAGAGAAAGAAATACGAAGAGAAGAAGAGAAGGAGAGAAAGAAGAGAAAACAAGCTAGGGTTTCAATTGTGTTACTCTTCAAGAGAGATTTTGAGATTGTTCAAGAAGGGAAACAAAAGAGCTTCCATTTGAGCTAAGAATCCCTTCATTTGGTGAAGAATGAAGGTAAGATGATTTTAAATCTTTTAGATTTTTGAAAAGATTTTAGTTCATGGAGTTTAAAAAATGCTTGGGTTTAAGTATTCTACAACCAATTTTAGTGATTATGCTTGAGGGACTTTCAATTGAAAACCCTATTGAGTGAAATTTTTGTTATTGTATAAAGGGATCAAAAGAGGTAAGAGGAATAAGAGAAGAAGCTTTTTGAGCAAGTCCATAATCAAGGAAATCAAGGTGGGTATTTGTTTATAATAGAGTAAATAGGTCATTAAATGTTTTCTTTGAAATCAAAGAAGTGCATCATAAGTGTTGCATTTATTGCTTCTTGAATGAATTATGAAAGTGTTATATGTTTGCTACATTAATTGTGGTGATGATTTATGAAAAGACTTTGAAAGTGATTTTTGAAAAGATAACATGTTTATGAAATCATGGTTTTGGCATATCTCATGTTTATGAAAAATCAAGTTTCGAAAAAGTGTCATTTTGGGCAATATGTTTTACAAGTCATGAAATACAAGTTATGTGGGTTTATGGTGGTCGCCTAAGTTAAGTCAAGTGCACTTTGACAAAAAGGCTTCTCCTACCTGCCTGTTAGTAGCATGGAGCTCCTTTATGAACTTCCATAAGTTCACGGCTACGCAAGACCATTATGTGGAAATGCGTAGTACGTTCTGTTTTGGATCCACCCAAACCATTTTGATATGTTTATGTGCTCATGATAAGTTGAAAAGAGCGATGAATACATAGTTTGTACCCAAACCATTATGAAGTGCTTATGTGTTTATACTATGTGAACAAGTTTGATGCATTCATATTTTGTAGTTTGAGATTTTGACTACATGATAAGAATTTTTAGAAACAAATGCTTTATGAACTTAATGAGAATTTTCTATGACAACTGAACGTTTTAATTAGTTTTTGTTTATTTTTTCATTATAAACTGTTATCCACGAGTTGTCAAGCTCACCCCCTTTCTATCCCCTCTTCAGGTGATAGTTAAGAGATCAAGTGATCAAGAGCCTAAGGGAACTTCCGTAAATTTGTTATCTTGTATTTTTGTAATAAGCCAATGGTGTAGCTTTTGATATGTAAATAAAGTTTTTCAAACTCCGTTGCTTTAGAAATGAAATGCTAGATTGAAGTAGTTCAGTTATGTATATATGTTTATATTGATTTCCTCGTAATATGGTTGAGTTGAAGTAATAAGTTTGTTTTGATGTTTGATTGTCATGGGCACGCCACCTTTGTGGGATAATGCCTAATAAGGGTTCATGGAAATAAACCTATAGGAAAATTTTGCTCAGGATCATGATTTCATAAGGTTTGGGTTCTGGATTCAAGCCGGACTCAATAGTTATGGTATCAGAGCAAGAAAAGGAATCAAAGATGGTTAAGTAGACTTCATTGGATTACACTCACGTGTGATGACTTCGAATGTTGGGCTCCGAAAACGGTGCCCAACATAAAACTTAAAGCAACATTTTTTATTTTGTTGCCTAATCAAAAAATTATGTTGCCTTATACTTATTGCAGTGCTGCCACCTCTTATAATTATATGAATTATGTTTCCTTACTAAAAAGACAATGTTAATTATACTTATAGCTATGCTTTTTTCTATTGCCTAAACCATTTTTTGTTGTAGTGACAGTCAATCTAGAAAGTTGTGAAAACTTGTTGAGGATTCTTATAATAAGCTTTAGGTATTGGGCACAGCTCCATAAAATAGTATTACGTCATCTATAAAAGCTAAATGGTGAATCTTTAGTAAGTTACATTTATAGTGAAACACAAACAGGCAATCTCTAAAAATGTATAAGTGTATCATCCTAGAAAACATCTCAATCACCATTGTTAATAGATAAGGGGAGAGAGGATCCCCTTGTCTAATACCCTTTTCTTCTCTAAAGATTTTGGTAGGTATATCATTAATTAGAATACTAAAGGAGGAGGAAGAGATGTGGCAATTATCTAGTGCACAAAGGTAGTTAAAAACTCAAAATCTTTTAAAATTTCCAAATTCAAGCTCCAATTGACTGTGTCAAAAGCTTTAAAGAAGTCTATCCTCAAACTATAGATGTTAATATGTTTCTTATTATCATAGTCCTTCATTAACTCTTGTACTAGTCAAATATTATTACTTATTGGCCTACCCTCTATAAAAACCCTTTCATAAAGGCTTATATTGGACTTAAGGAATGACTTGAGTCTACAAGCAATTGTTTTAGAAATAAATTTTTAGCTTATGTTGCAATATGAAATAGTCCTATATTCGTTTAAGAAGTCAAGATTTTTCTTTTTAGGAATTGAAAAAATATAACTCTTATTGAGCTCACCCAGCATCTTAAAGTTAGAGAAAAACTTTGGCACAACTTTTATCAATAGCTTTATAGTAATTCCCTAAGTAGTTTAGAAAAAAAGGTGCACTATGACTAGGGATGGCAATGGGTAGGGTTTGGTTCGGGTTTTACTCAACCCATATCCATATCCATTTTTTATGACTCAACCCATATCCATATCTATATCCATCGGTTTTTACGATTTACTACCCATATCCAAATCCATTAGGTTGTTCGGGTTTTTGGATATCCATCGGGTTGTATAGCACATAAAAATATAACTTCTAAATAGAAAATATAAAGAGTATATTTTTGCGAACGCTCCAAATCAAAATTACTTTAATAATAATAAGTCAAGATTTTGATTTGTATATATTAAAAAACCGTAAAATTGGAATATCAAAAACCATAATGTCTAGTACAAAGACAGCATACATTTTTCACAATTTAGAACTGGAACAAAGATTGAAATAACCAAAGCTTCAAATTGTCTTTGCATGAACTCCACAACATTCAAAACTCCATCTTTATATCATTTGCATTATTATCATCCTTTAAGAAAATAAAATATGATGAAAATGTGAGTACTGAGGAGTAAAGTGGAGATTTTAAATTTGTTTCTTGTTATAAAATATTAATATTTTATTATATTTAACCATAAATATTCAAGCAAAAATAGAAAAAATAGAGTTAATAAAAAAACAAGTAGGATATGGGTATCCATGGTTCGGGTTATCACTAGACCCATATCCAAATCCATATCCACATCTATTTTTCAACATCCATTTAAAATCCATTTTTAGCCCCCATATCTATTTTTTGGGGTAGGGTAGTGTGGATATTAATCGGGTTGAAAACCCACTGCCATCCCTAACTATGACCATCCAAACTAGTAGACTTGTTGGGATTATAAAGTGTCTTTTATCTCTTAGGAGTAATAAGTTTGTTAAGAACTCATCACTTCAAAACAAAGTCTGTCAATGATATATCCATTGATGGAGATTTTCTCCACATTAGCTCCACAATGAGGACCCATTAACTTTATAAAATGCTCCATAACTAGCTTCTTAATTTTGCCTATGCTAATAGTGATAGAAAAATCTCCCTTCATCAACATAGATTTTTTTAAATTTCTCCTTGTTAAAATTGCATAAAGAGAATTGGAGTTGTTTTCACCCTCTTTCAGCCACATGATCCTGACTTTGTGCTTCACTAGGGAGTTATACATGCTTAAAGCAAAATCATACTCGTTTTCATCACGTGTTCTTTATTTCTCAATTCCAGATCTAGGGGATTTAGATAGTTATCATGTTGAGCTTTTCTAAAGTTGTTTTTGGCAGTTTGGAGGCTATGGGAAGTATTAGAAAAATGAAGTTTTTTATGACCCTCCTTTAAATTACTAGGTATAAGTTGGTATACTTTACAACCTTTTGCTAGCTGTCCTAGCTAGTTCTCACCATCTCAATAAAACATACCCTTTAGGATTAAAAGTTAAAGAATTTGAAGGGAGAACTTCAAGTTATGCTAAGATAGAGTTTTTGACTTCAATCAATGAGTGGTCATCCCTAAAATGAACAAAAGATGTAGGAAATTGAGTTAGCCATTGATGATTCACCAAAGCCCTGTCTAGTTTCTTCCTGGTGTATAAACATCATTTCTTTTTATATCATAAGTAAATAAATTCCTTGAGAATCTTAAATTCACCACACTAATTTATTGTACTACCTACTTCAGCTTTTTGTTGATTCCCTTATGCTTAGATTTGCTACCTTCCACTTCCAATTCATTAGTAGAGAGTACACAATTCAAGTCTCCAATTAGTAGCCAAGTTTTAGTCATGGAGGAGTGTATTACTCTAACATCATCCTATAGTTTACTATGCTAGAATTTAAAGTTTGTAATATATATAATTGAAATTTCAATCTAGCTAGAATTCTCTACCAGGTAGCGATAGAAGTTTAATAACTGATCAGTTGTTTTCATATTAGAGACTTTGGCTCCCTCAATATTGATGGCAAGTATAATTATTCTATTATAATGGTTGATTGTGAAAGTGCGTGCTGAGTGCACTCCAAAATTTACCTAACTTCGACCTCTAAAATTTGTAGTTATAATGAGTCGAGGTCAAATCTATAAGGAATGTTAGGTTAATTTTTATAACAAAATTAATTGATGTAAGGAAAATATAAAAAAGAGTTTTTGGATTTTAAATTTAGAAAATAAAATCAAAGTAAACTATCGAAAACAAATTAAAGAAAATAATCAAAACTGATTAAAGTTTTGAATATAAGTAAGGCCTGGTTGTAGCACCCTACTCTCGCAAGACACATACCCGACATCCTGAGGGATATCCGAGTTCGTGCCCCACAAGGGTGGCATGCTAGAGTACTCAATCGTTCAAAACTCAGTATAATTTTTTTAATACAATCAAAATATGAAGAAATCGATAATCAATTCGGGTCCACTTTATTCGTAAACTTTTTCAATCATAACAATACAATCAACAAAACTTTCAATAATCGTTTGGGCCCTTTCACAAATACAAAACACTTTAGACATAATGTCTTTCCATTACAACATAATTCAATTACACTTTGTACAAAATTTTTCAGAGTACATATTGTACAAAAAACGGAATATACAATTCAATACAAAAATACAGAAATACAATGTAGACGCAAACTGATCCTGACCTCTATCCCTCACTTATATGCTGTAGGTATACTCCCGTTTGCCTAACGAGATATTCTTCTAATCCTGAAAAATAATTGCAAATTTTAGGTGAGTTTTGCAAACTCAATGAGTGACCATCATCGATAGCTCACCCAATCACACAACATATAATTCACATTTACTTTATTTCACATTTCACATTCAATACAATTTAATCATTCCTATTATGCATATTCAGTACATATGAGACCCACTTTTCATTTGTTACTTTGTTGTGACCGAGTGTCTAAACTGTCCCGTATCTATTGGATACCGAGCTCATTACTAACTATCTCTTATCTGCTTGGAAGATACAAGGCTCATTTTACATAGTGAGCCTTAGGCTCTTAATCACTTTTGAGCTCAAGGCTCATTTTTACTCGTTGAGCTTTAAGCTCTGATCGGTGGCTACTCTAGTCACAACTACCATTATCTTTCATGCATTCATGAAATGTAATGCATCAATCACATTTGCATGATCCCATTCAATCACATTCTCATATCATTGGACCTTAGTTCGGCATTCAACATTAAGTTGAGAATCACATTTTCACTTACATTCAAATGCTCATTTAAAACACATTTATTATCAAATTATGTACACTTAGTTTATCTCATTCACATACAAGTAACACTTCAATATCCCAATCAATTCATCACATCATCGGACTTTTTGTCCGGAAACCAAAACAATCAATCAATACAAAAATTCAAACAAAACAAACAATGAAATGAGACCATCTAGGTCTACTCACAATACGCTCCATATTAGCATTGGCTTCCAAATTCTAGAAATGCCTTAATGCGAACACTTAACCTTCACAACCCATTTATGCAAGACACACATTGTACACTCATTAATAATGGCACAATTATAAGCATTTATTCATGCACAATTGTGTATATGGACTATGTACAATGCATGCTCAATGATAATCCCAGGTACTTTACCAATTTCATATCTTAAGCTCATTTTCATTTCATAACTTAATCGCTCATCAATTCTCTGAATCACAACCTCAATCCTTTGGTACTTTGATATCCATAACTCATCTCTAAATCTTTCCAATATAAACCCATATGTGACTAATGAGGAAGAAAAATGGAGTATTTATATAATCATTTCTCCAAAATTTGCTGTTCTCATCACATACATATTTTAGTTGATCTTTTAACTTCAAAAATCATTTCTACAACCTCTTATAACATTTTGATCATCAAATTAGAAAAATCAACATATACGGCACACTCAAAATCTCCACAGTCAGTTCCCAACAAATACGAATATCACTATTTCTTAACCATTTTATAGTGAACTCACGATGCATGCTTCAGTTCATACAAAAATAAATAATCATAATAAGCTTACTTGTTTAAAAGCTCCAACATCTGTAACAATCACGTAACCCTAATCCCCTAAACTTGAAAGTTAACAGAAGGTTCGGTTTTTCTTGGGGTAGAAGAAAGATATATCAAAATGGAAGTGATGACAAACAAAGAAAAGCAAGATTTAACTTTGGTGAAAATCTGATGAAAAACTCTATGTTGGAGGAACTCTAAAGAAAGGAGTTTCGAGAAAGGTAACAGCAAGTACAGTAGCTTATCTTTCAAGGGTAATAAAAATCTTAACTTTAGCTAGGGCACCTGTCCATTTCTTATCCACTTATCCCACTTCCCTTCATTAAGACTTACTTAAGTATAATTTATACTTAAGTTTAAAACTCAATAATACCACTGCAATCACAAGTTGTAACCCATTAAATCATTTTCATATTTTTTCCATAAACATAGCGTTTCGAATCAACTTTGCATGTTCTTTCTGACCTTGATACTGAAATTATTTTGCAACACTTTCTTCTAGAAATATATTCTCCTATGTATTATGTATCCATTGACACCAAAATCATTCAATTTGGTTTAGTGATTTGAAAGATATACTTCGAACATTTTCGATCTGCTCTTATCCAAAACAGTAGACTATATACAACTTTCAGCTAAAAATTGAACATCTTAGAGACATAATCACTATTCAAATTTTTTTATATGATTTGTATCCCTATTTCTCTAGTTTACTCCAAATTAAAGATCATCTCATTTAGAATCCTACATATCCAAATATAATTAAAATACTAAACAAAGTTCAGTAAGATAATCCTATTTCACTGTTCCAATAGATTCCACACTTTCATTTGATCAAACTTTTTCAATTTGATTCAGAATGCTACCAATTTTTTTTGGAGAGATATAAAAATGTGTTAGGAATCTATTGGTATAAGAATCACTTCATTTGGAGGTCGGGTTATGAAGTTATGGCCAAAAGAATCAACCATGCTTATGTACTCAATCACGTTGTACCTATCTCGGAACAACCGGCATAACTTTCACTAAAGATTTTGGATTAAGGTTTGCTTTGAATGGTTTCGAAGAGGACTTCTAGATCTACAACTTTTATGAAGACCTCAAAGGAAAATTCTATCGTCTAAAGGGTCAAAAAAGGGACCAGACGATAGGAATAGATGAACAATGCACCAAGCAATATAACGTCATCACCAGACGATATGACATCACCAAACGATACGTCATCATCAGACGAAGCGTCCTCACCAGACGATACGTCCTCACCATACAAAACATCTTCACAAGATGATTCATCCTCACCAGACGAAGCGTCCTCACTAGACGAAGCGTCCTCACCAGACAACACATCATCACCAGACGATATGTCTTCACCAAATGATGCATCCTCACCAGATGATGCGTCCTCATCAGATGACACGTCATTACTAGATGAAATGTCATCACCAGACGATATCCCCTATACTCCTGAGTATCTCCACTTATAAGGACCATAATTTTTTACTCTGATATCCAAAAATTTCATACTATATACTGTTGGAAAGCTAAAAAGCTAAACTACAACTTTCTAAAAGACAACTTTGTCAAAATCTGCCTAAGTCAATACATTAAATTCATGGAAGTTCAGATCAAAGATTTAACTCTCAACTATTCATTCCCAGAAAATTTCCAAACTTCCATTTTCTAAAATCCAACACTTCAAATTTTTGCTTCTATTCCTTTTACTCCATTTCATTTAACTTATTTACTATAACCACAATTCTCAAGATATCCTATTACTATTCAATATACCCGAAATGTCAACGAGTGCATGTATAATTATTTTCATGTGTGTAAAAATTCAAATTCACATACAGGTATGCTGACATTTTGTTGAACATGAAATGTAAAAAAAAAATAACTCTCACATTGCTATTTTCTCCATTATTGAAATCTAAAATATAACCCTTAATATAGGGACGGGATGTTACAATTCTCCCCCCTTAATAAATTTCATCCTCGAATTTCTCATCTGATTGATCAATAAGGTAGGGGTATTATTTCCTCATATGCTTCTCTATTTCCCATATAACTTCATCGCTCGAATAGTTTCTTCCAAACTACACAGTTGATAGACTCAAAGGGTTTCTCAATCACTTGTTTTGTTATCACAAGATCTTAACTATTTTATCAATATATTTTAGATTATTCACAATTTTTCACTCCGCAAGCTATCAATACATCTCTATCAATTCATATCATTATTTCTTGACGTACTCTCATATCACACATTATAATTCTGAGGCATCTTTATTGATAATACATCTCATAAATCCATTATCCTATTCTCATAATAGTTTCATATGGACCAATTCAAGTTATGCTTAGTTTCTCCCTTTTTCCTAACCTGTTTACACCTTTATCTCCATCTAAGTGCACCTTGGCAAGGTAATACTCTTCGAAGTATTTCATCTTTCGCTTGCTATTTTACATCTCTTTAGTGTTAATACACCCAACTCTTATGTCTCTCTCACGATATTCCATAACCTCGATGTTGATCCACTTAACTCCTTCATCATTATCTTGGATCATTTAACTCCTATTACAGATTCGTTTCACCCATCAATAGTATCTCGAATCAATTTTGGCCTTCTATTTTAAGCCCTCTTCATTTCAATGTAATGGTGAATGAGCCCCTTTTTGTCATCCAATGCCCCATATAGTATTCTAATGATGTCACTATGCCTATAGTCAATTTGAACTATACATCAATCTCCCATTCCTATGAACTCCAAAAATATAAGTTTTACACCTATCTCCAACAGTCAAGACTATTAGTAACTTAAACATATAATCACTTGGTTCTACATTCTTAGCCGCTAGATACTAATTCGACATATTCCTACTGGGATGTATAGCTTAGGTTTTCAGTCACGCTCTTTCTAACCACATCCTTGGCCAATCCTTTTTATCGGTTACACACCCTTTTTATTTCAATCACAAAGTAACATTTTCCTATTCAGACTCAAAATTCGTATTCATTTTCAATTCCTTAATAAGATTCACAATTCTAGATCCTCAGTTTGGACTTTTCGAAACTTTCTATGTAAAACTGCTCTTTAAATTCAATAACTAGAAGTACTTTTTTTTCCCCAAATCCTATGCTCTTTATTTTTCTAGATTTGGTGACCCCAATATCTGAATTCATGCTTCACTACTATTGGAATTTTTGCTTAATGCATCAAATACTACACTAGCTTTACAGAAAAAATATTTATTTGCACAATCCTTTCAAACTCAATAATTACCTCAATCTTTACTGATCTGTATATTCCAGAAATGACTCTGCATATCTAATGTCTCCAAGATCTCAAGGCAATTACTATCATAGCAATTCTAAGCCATGTATCAAAATCAACTCATAAGACTTTAATTATCTCTACGCATACAAAAACCACTTTATACTATTATAACAGATTGTATCTTAATCTCTGATGTGAAACTTCATAAGATACTGCATAATCTCCAAATCTAAATGACATAATTAACATTGAAGTTATAGTTCCTCAAAATTCTTTTTACATTCATCATTCATACGGTTTACACATTTTTCCTCAAACGTCTTTTTGTTAGATGAATAAGATTAGTAAAACTCCCTAAAAGTCTCTATTGGTATCCCATTTTTCAGCAATTTTTTTTGACAACTTCGAATCTCATATATATATTCCTTATAGTTTCTCTCTTTATTATTTCTTCTATTTTCTTTAGGTCTCCCAATATGCCATGTTCATATATATACAACCTACATTTTATTCGATTAAGCTAAGATTCACTCTCATTAAACCTAGTGTATAATTATTTTTACCTTCATGATATGTAAGATTTCCTCAAATGTTCAAAAATATTCTCTTCCCTTTTCGAATACACTCCAAATATCCTCTACAATCATAGTCAATAATTGATACAATTTTTCTTGCACCACTTTAATCTTCATTATCATAATACCGTCGGGGGCATGGTTAACTCTAGTAGATATAACTTGAATTCCCTTGTGCCCATGATTAATTCTTGTAATTTCTTAAGTAATTATTCCTCGAATGAGGTAATATTATCACATGTTATTTTTAGTCTCCCCATTGCCTTCCTTTCTCGAATGATTTTCTCCTTTCATTTTATTTACTCTAATTTCACATTGACTTCTTCTAATGTCTATTCATTCATACAAGTTTCTCCACACATTTCAATTTATTTGCAATCATAACTTCCTATATTGGTAACACATTCATCATATATAATTTGTATCTCCTGAACATATTTACATAGAATATAATGTGGACCTAAGTCCTCCTCACATTAGCAATAATGTCTCCTCAAAGTCAGCAATCCAATCATATAGTTGAATACTTCACATCAAACAAAATGCATATATTCTCAATGACACATTCTACCTCTTATGCCTGAGTCTTCGCTAGGGATATGACTCCAATATTCACTTTTGAGTCATTACATATTCATTTATGATTTGTTTCTTCATTGATCACTCTTAAATTGAATCGTCTGATTTGTTAAGTCAACATGACTTTACGATTAATTTTGATGAAGACCAAATAATAATGTAGATTCAAAATGAGACGATAGAAATGAGACGAAGAAAATGAGACAGAAGCGGAAAGCAAAATGAGATGATAGAAAATGAGACGGAAGAAAATGAGACGATAGAAATGAGACAGAAGTGGAAAGCAAAATGAGACGATAGAAAATGAGACAAAAGAAAATGAGACGATAGAAAATGAAACGAAAGAAAATGAGACGATAGAAATGAGACGAAGCGAAGCCGAAAATGAGACGAAAGAATCGAAGACAAAGACCTGATACCACGTCAGATGATCAATCAGTTTGAGTTTGTGACAGAACTCAACTGAATAACTGTTTCTTCAAAGATCAAGAAATAAGAAGAAAGAAGCAATTATCAAGAAGCGGTTGAAGACGAAGATTATAAATACGAGTCGGAGTTGAAGACTGAAAATGTTAGTGATTTTCAAGAAAGACTAGAGATTCAAAAGCTAGAAATTTTATTCATTATACTAAACTTAGAGCTACTATTATCTGTAACAAAGCTTGGAACATCTTTCAGTAGAAGGAAGAAAAGCCTAAGTCAGAAAAGAATACTTATTGTAAGAGACCTAAAGAGGCTCGGTGAAAAAGAATACTTGTATCTTTGAGAGGTATAGTGAAATCTCAAAAAGGATTTTGAGAACTGGATGTAGCCCACGGTTTGGGGTGAACCAGTATAAAACTACTGTGTCAATTCTTACTCTCAACTCTCTACTTTTAATTTCTATTGTTGATACAAATACTTAGAAGCATATTGCAATACTTAATACTTCATAATACTTTTTTTCAATCGTTTGAGAAAGCAAGCTTTTTTTAATAAGAAGTTTGTTTAAAAAGGGGATTGTATTAAAAAACGGATACACAATTCAACTTCCCCTTCTTGTGCGTTTTGTATATCGAATATTAAGTCTATACTAACGTGTGATTCAATTCAATTGGTATCAGAGCTCGGTGTCCAAGAATCGTCGTAACAAAGTTTGGATAAAAATCCATGGCAGAGTCACACATTTATATAGCTGAAGGTGCCTCCTTCACTAGACCTACTGCGTTCAATGGAGAAGACTACCATTACTGGAAAGACAGGATGCGAATCTTCATTGAATCTACTCATATCGACCTTTGGGAGATAATAGAAAATGGACCATATACACCAATAAATGAAGAAGGAAATGTTGTTCCACGAATCAGATGGTCTGCAGAACAAAAAACAAGATTCCAGCTAAATTCAAAGGCCAAGTTCTTTTTAAATTGTGCCCTAAGCAGAAGTGAGTACGATAAAGTTCACGGATGTGATACTGCAAAGGAGATGTGGGATACGCTATCCATTGCACACGAAGGCACAAATCAAGTAAAGGAATCCAAGATAAGCATTCTTGTACACCAGTATGAGCTGTTCAAGATGAA
>JANIJH010000209.1:34948-48027 GCA_024520975.1 Erythroxylum areolatum
CAATTATCCACTAATACTCCCAATTTAATCAAACTAAGCCATAAACACACAATTAGGACAATTCATGCTTAATGACAGTAATAAAAAAAATTTCGGGCCCAACAATCATGATTACAGGAGAAGTTATTTAAGGGAAAAGTTTAAACAGACACTTAGATTCTTCATCTATAGGGATAATGATGTGAGCAAGAGTAAGGATCATCATGGAGATGGCGTGGGTTACGGGGGTGAGCTTGTCATTCCAGTTGGACCTATGTCCAGAGCTAGGACCGAGAGACTCAAGGAGGCTCTCTATGTACATGTGGGCCAATTTGTGGAGAGGATAGAGTGCACCAAGCCTATTGAAGGAAAGCTATTTGAATCATAACCCAAATTGATTCATTTATCTCAAATCTTTGGATTGGATTCACTTGGGACTTAAAGACCATTGTATTGGGCTATGCATCATCACTTAAGCCTAAGAGGAGAGGTGCGCCTATGATTAGACTTGGGAGCGTGTTGGACCAGGCGTAGACATGTTTTTTATTATTCTATTTTGGACTTGGTTTAAGTTAAATTTGTTTTAGGCTTTCATGTATTATTTAGCCCAAGTATTTTATTATTTGACCTAGGTATAAATACCCTCTTTAGGGTTATGGAAAGATAACGTTTGATCATATTATTTCTTGTGTGCTGCCGGCCATATTGAGAGAAGAAACCCCTTTTGTTCTTTTTAACTTAGGAATTAAACATCACTTATTAAGTGAATCAGATTGTGGCGTGATTTTGATCCTAAAAAACTTTCTTGGTGTGTTCTTTACCCTTTATCTAGGTTGCTCGAGACAAGTTCTCCATAAGGTCTAGTAGGTAAATTTGAAACCCTGCGTATCGGAATTAATTTTAGTTAATTCGAATCTATCCTCTTCTTGTTTGCTTGAATTCAAACTTTTCAATCTTTCAATTCCATGTGTAAGCGTTATTTGGTATCAAAACATTGGTGTGGAGGAGAATTCTTATTCAACTCCATCAGAATTCAAAAAATCACAGCCCATCACCATCTAATTATCGTCGGCTCATCAATTCAAGCGTGAATTAACTTTCAGCCTAGGGTTTACATCTTTCTTCTTATTCTTATTTTGGCTAGGGTTTTCAATTATTCTTCTTGGTTTTTTTGTTGAAACTTTCGGCCTATATTTAAAAAATCCAAAAAAAAGTTCAAAAAAATTTTAAAAAGTCCCAAAAAAAGTCAAAAATCTGAAAAAAAAAAAAAAGTTCAAAAAATATCAAAAAAAACTGAAAATCTGAAAAGAAAGTATAGAAACATCAAAAAAAATTCTTTTTTCATTTTGTCGTACTCGTACTTGCTAGCTGGTTTGAAATTTCCTACCCTTTTGATTCTTTTGATGAGTTAAGAATTAGTTCCGAGTGATGATTTGAATTTCAAAGGGGATTGAGTGGTAAAATGCAAGAGTGTGTGAGCTTATTTGAGAGAGTCATTGTTGTGACTTAAACACAAAGAGAGTGACATCATTTGAGTAAAACACATGAGGGAGTGTGTGAGGTTGTTTATTACTACCCTTGTTTTGCAGGTATATCATTTTATCTACAATTTCACAAAGAGGTAGTAATGATGACAACCATAGGGGAGATGCAAATATCACATTTACTTTGAGTGTCATGCAGCAACAATTTGAGAGGTTTGATCTAGCCTTAACTGAGATTAGGTGACGGATGGATGAGCTCAGACAAGGTAGACGTGAGGAACCTTAGGGGAGGCGTGCAGGTGTATGCCAGTAACAACCACCACCTCAGTACGAGCCAGAGGAGGATGATTTTGAGGAAAAGAGGTTTGAGGTACGTAGACCTAGGAGAGCTCAAAAAGTTGAGCCATTTAACAAGAGAGGCGGAGTCCTTAAATCTATCAAGATGCAGATCCCAGCCTTCAAAGGAAGGAATGATGCAGAGCATTAACTAAAGAGGGAAAGGAAGATGGACTTGGTTTTTGAGTGCCACAATTTTTTTGAAGATAAAAAAGCTAGCCACTGTTGAATTTATAGATTATGCACTAATATGGTAGGACCAGTTGTTGAAATCCAGGAGGAGAAATGGAGAGATGCCAATTACTACTTGGGACGATGTAAAGGCATGTATGAGGAAGAAGTTTGTGCCTTCTTACTATTATAAGGAGATGCACCAGAAAATTCAAAGACTCACTCAAGAGTCTAAATCAATGAAGAACTACCACAAAGAGATGGAGGTGGCTATGATCCGAACTAACATAGAGGAGGACCCAGAGGCTACAATGGCTAGATTTTTTAGTGGTCTCAATAGGGAGATAGCCAATGTTATGGAGTTACAGCACTACTTAGAGATTGAGGACGTGGTGAACATGGCCATGAAGGTGGAGAAACAAATCAAAGCTAGAGTGGCAGTGTAACATCCCTTTACCCATGTTAAGACTAGAATTGTGAATTATGAGAAAGTATTGAGAAATCAGGAAAATGCATGTCATGCATAAGCTAAACATGACATGCACGTTTTTACACATTCTTATGATTGTACATGCATTCATTGACATTTTTGGTGTATAATTGAGTTATTAAATGCGATTAAAATGTGATTTGGCAATTTTGGTATGTTTAGGGTATTTTGAAATTTTTGGTAAATTTTAAAAAATATTGATTTATGGGTCAATTATAGTGTGACACGTGGCAACATATGGCTTGTATGTATGGTGATAAGTGGTAGACATGTTTAAGTGACAGATGTCATACATGCAAAATTGCCACATAGTTCAGTGTTAAGCAAAACCATTTCTGCAGCTCTCTCATTCCTCTGTTGTTTGTTTCTCCACTGAAAGCACCATCACCAAAACACTGTCTTGTTTATCCAACATTCTGTACATTTGATTCACCCTCATTGCTGGAACTATTTGTTGAATCAAGTAAGAGACTTTGATGATGTTTTACTGTTGTTGATTTTGTACATGAATTTATTCTTGAGTTGTTTGAGAAGTATGGTTTCGGTGATGAATGAATCAGATGAAAGATTTGTGATATAGAAATATGAAATAGGATTTGTTTTAGTTTGGAATGAGTTATGGAAGAGGACTGGAAAATTGATGAATATACTTTGTTCTGGTTTAGAGAAAACCAAAAATGGGTTGTTGTCACTGTACATGCATGAATCTGTTGAGTATCGGTTGAAATGAATTTAAATGAGCTTGATGATAAATAATGAAAATTAGGTAAGTTGTGATATATTGAAAGGTGGAAAAATGCTTCAGATGAAAGTAAGATAGATATATAAAATGCAAAAAATTGAAAATTTCATACATGAGAATCAAATTTTGATGTTTAAATGTGAATTTTGGATTTTTGAATTTTGTGTGTGTGTCGATAAGCTAAAAATGAGTTAGAAGAATTGTTTTGAGTGTTAATTGAGTTAACTGATGTGAGAATTAACTTTTGGAAAATTTACAATAGAGAGAGAGGGAGTGAATATGAAGTTTCGGATTCTTGGTGTTTGAGGTAAACTTGAATCTGATTGTGTAAAGCTTGTAGTTAGAGTTAGAAATGCAGTATAGATGAATTAGGAATGAGTAAGTCTGGAAATAAAAAAGGAAAATGGAAGGAAAAGAAGAAAAAGAAATTCGGTGAAGAAGAAAAGAGAAAAGCACAATCATGCTTCAGTATAATGGTGATTTCTCAAAACAGCAAACTCGTGATCGTGCTTTTACACGACGACGACTTCGCTGGATCGATGAAACTCGCGATCGTGCATTTCAATTGATTTTCTCTAAAGATATTATTTCTAAACATCCTTTAATCTTTTTGTTATAACTTCTTCACCCGATGTCCAAATGACATGAACTTAAACCATTGGACTCGAAACACATTGCTCTACCTATCCACCAAAAATCATAGCAATCCGAAATCAGTTGAGAGAGATAGAGTGAAAAATATGGGACATGTCTAACATAATGTGTTCACAACATTTTTGTCCTCATCTGTCACACCCGTGACTTTTGTTCCTCACACCCGTGAGTCATATGCAACCATGACTATTCTTGTTAATTGCTGGATTGATGTTTGTTTGTCACATCAAGTCACTGTGCTCTCCAATAGTAACCATGACTTGATTTTTGGTTTGAACTCAAGAGAGAAATTGCAAACTAAATAGTCCTATTTCTTTTGATCGTACCTTCTTCTTTAGACATCAAAATGAGATTATCTTTAATTTGGAGTAAACTAGAGACATAGAACTACAAATCATCTGAAGAAGTCGAATTGTAATTCAGTCTCTAAGATGTTCAATTTCTGGATGGAATTCGAGTATAGCATACTGTTTCAAAATAAGAATAGTCCGAAAATGTTTGAGGTATAGCTTTCCTATTACTGAATCAAATTGAATGATTTAGGTGTCATTAGAAACTTAAGGCACTGAAGAACAACTTTCTAGAAGGAAGTGTTACTTAATTTTGTCATTTACCCTATCAGAATTATTATGTAAAGTTGATCCGAAAGCATGTTGTTAGAAAAATCTGAAGTGGTCAATTAGGTTATAAAATTGGTTTCATATTGTTTTATTATGGTCTAAATTATAAGTAAAAATGGTATTAATGACGGTTTTGATATCTAAATGATATGGTGACAAGATCACAGTAAGATACCCGGGATTGTCATTGAACATGCATTGTGCATACTTTCTATATATTGATGTGCATAAAAGAATACTTATACATTTGTGCAAGAGTGTGATTTTTGTAAATATGTTTTGTATGATAAAGAAGAGCTTATTGGATGCCAGTCAAACATTGCTGGACTATCCAAGCAATAGCATATTAAACCGTATTGTGAGTAAAGATGATTTTCCTATGATTGATTGAATTTGTTTGACTTTCAATTATGAACTATTTATGATTTGTTATAAATTTTAGACTTTAAGTCCAAGGAGTTTAATAATTGGGTATTTATTGGAAGTGCTCTGAATTGTTGTGAAATTCTTAATGATATTTGTATTCTCAACGAAAGTTGAATGCCGCTAGACTTAGGTCCAATGATTATGAGGTTCTAACTGTGCATCATATATGACTGTTATATATGGCATATTCGATATTTGATGCATTTCATAAAATGCATGCTCAGATAAAGGCGTTATGATCAGAGTAGTCAATATGAAAGCGCTTACACGTAGAGCTTTGCTCTGTGATTTTTGATTCTACTCGTAGAGCTATACTTCGTGATTTTGTTCTGACTGAGCCCAATAGGCCAGTATCTGTATATGTATGTGAAAGGCACTTAGTTACAACGATAATAACGAATCTGGAATCTCATATGCAACTGTATTTATATATATATATATATATATATATATATATGTATGTTTTGATTCGCAATGATTACATGATGTGCCATGATAATATGAGTATTTGGACATACTTGTTCGGAATGAATATTTGTGAAATATGCAAATTGTGTATATGATCTGGGTGAAATCATCAATGATGATTCGCTCATTAAGTTCGCAAAACTCATAAAAATTACAACGTGACTTTTCAGGTACGAGACAAGAGACTTAGTATCTTATTCTGGATTAGAGGAACATTTTGGATTACGTTATAGCTCAGAGGTCTGTCAGTTGACATCAGAAGAGTTATAACTTTTGTTTGTAGTTTTTTACTGAAACCTGTATGAGGTTTGGTAAATATTTGTTTAATGGAAAACAGTGTAAGCTTTTATGAATGAATGCAATGAATGGTTTTTAAAATTTAATGACTTTTAAATAAGTTAGTTGATGCCATGTGTAAGTTGGATTTGTTTTGCTCTAACATACCATTATCATAGGATATGTACTTGAATGTCCATGGATGTTCAGGTATATACTTTATGGTAGTGGGATGTTGCAGACGGCAAGGAGTGGGGCAAATTCTAGCCAATCATCGAGTTCAAAATGGCCCAAAGGAGAGGAGAAGTTGAAAGACAATGGGCTGCACTTCAAGGAGACACCCAAAAGGCCGAATGTAGGGTTTGACCCTAAAGGTACACCTAACACCTAAGCTTCTTCTAGTGAGCAATCTAGCATTAAATCTTTTAGGTGTTTGGGTACTGGCCATATTGCATCTCAACGTCCAAATAAGAAAGTCATGATTATGAGTGATAATGAGATGATTGATTTGGAGGATAGTGGTAGTGAATCTAAACTTGTTGATAATGATTTTAAGGATGATAGTTGCTTTGAAGAGTTATTACAGGGGAAGCACTAACAGTTAGGAGGATACTGAATGCTAGGGCCATAGATAAGGTTGTAGATCAAAGAGAGAATCTTTTCCATACATAATGTTAAGTTGGTGGGAAAGTATGAAATTTGATCATTAATTAAGGTAGTTACACTAATGCAGCTAGTTGGACTATGGTACAAAAATTGGGTTTAACATGTAGAAAACATCTGGAGTCATACAATTTACAGTGGTTCAATGATAGTGCTGGTGTGAAGGTGACTAGGCAGGTTGTAGTGCCATTTTCAGTAGGGAGATATGAGGATAAGGTGTTGTGTGATATGGTACCAATGGAGGCTGGTCATATGTTGTTTGAGAGACCTTGGCAGTTTGACAGGAGGGTAGAACATGATGGGTATACCAATAGGTACTCCTTTAAGTTTAAGGGTAGGAATATCATTCTACTACCTTTATCACCTCATGAATTGTACCTGGACCAGATAAAAGTAAGTAAAAGTGAGGAGGGTTTGGGTAGTGAGAACAAAAAAAGTGAAGATAGAAAAGAGGCCCAAAAGAAAAATGAGTTTGGTCTAATGGTGAGTGACTTCACAAGTGAGAAAAAGAAAGTGGGATGTGCAGGAAAGAAAGGCTCAGAAAGAGAAAAGAAGAAAGAAAAGAAAGAGCAAAAAGTGAGCTTGTTTGCTAAAGGAGAAGACTTGAGGAGAGTAACTAGAGAGAAGAGAGCACTAGTAGTGGTGAGGTACAGAGAGTGTTTAGTTTCTGACACTAACCTTCTTGATGATTGGCCTAGTATTTTTGCTTCTCTTTTGCAGGATTATTTAGATGTCTTTCCTGATGTGATGTCTAAGGGACTGCCACCCTTGAGAGACATCGAACACCAGATTGATTTTGTGCCCATAGCTTAAATTCCAAATCACCTAGCTTATAGGAGTAATTCTAAGGAGACAAAGGAGCTTCAAAACTAGGTGGATGAGTTACTAGAGAAGGGACATGTGAGGGAGAGCTTAAGCCCGTGTGCAGTGGCTGTGTTGCTGGTGCCTAAGAAAGATGGAACCTGGAGGATGTGTGTGGACTATAGAGCTATTAACAAAATCACTGTAAAGTATCATCACCATATTCCTAAGTTAGATGATATGCTTGATGAATCACATGGTGCATGTATCTTTACAAAAATTGACTTGAAAAGTGGATACCACCAGATTAGAATGAAATCAAGAGATGAATGGAAAACTACTTTCAAAACTAAATATGGGTTGTATGAGTGGTTAGTTATGCTATTTGGTTTAACTAATGCACCCAGCACTTTTATGAGGTTGATGAATCATGTCTTGCATGCATTTCTTGGAAATTTTGTGTTGTCTACTTTGATGATACCTTGATATATAGCACTAATCTTGATGAGCATGTCATGCATGTGAAGTGTGTCTTGGATGTGTTAAGACATGAGAAATTGTATGCAAACCTTAAGAAGTGTACATTTTTCATTGATAGGTTAGTATTCTTGGGGTTTGTGATTAGTTCTTAAGAGGTTGACGTTGATAGTGAGAAGGTAAACGCTATTTGAGGGTGGCCAACACCTAAAAGTGTGAGTGAGGTGAGGAGTTTTCATAGGCTTGCTAGTTTTTATAGGAGGTTTGTGAAAGATTTCTCTACCATTGTTGCTCCTTTGACTGACTAGTCAAGAAGGATAGAGGGTTTGCAAAGGGTAAGGAACAAGAGCATACATTTGCATTGCTGAAGGAAAAATTATGTTCCGCTCCTATTTTGTGTTTGCCTAATTTTGATAAGATTTTTGAAGTTAAAAGTGATGCTTCTAGGATTGGTATAGGTGTTGTGCTTTTGTAGGAAAACAAACTAGTAGCATATTTCAGTAAGAAGTTGAGTGGTGCATAACTCAACTAGCCGACCTATGACAAGGAGTTATATGCTATTGTGAGAGCATTAGAGATGTGGCAACACTACCTCCATCCTAGACAGTTTGTCATCAGGATGGATCATGAGTCCTTAAAGAACTTGAAGGAACAGGGCAAGCTGAACAAGAGACATGTCACCTAGGTGGAGTTTTTGGAGACATTCCCTTATGTCTTGCAATATAAGCAAGGAAAGGAAAATGTGGTAGTCGATGCCTTATCGGTATTCCTTAGTTTCTATTCTTACTTCTAAACTATTAGGATTTGAGCAACTTAAGGATATGTATGCTTCTGATGATGATTTTGCTATTGTGTATAATGCTTGTGAGTATGTTGTCTTTCAGAAATTCTATAGGTATGAGGGCTATTTATTTAAAAGTAGCCAATTATATATGCCTAACTGTTCATTGCGTGCTTTATTTGTGCATGAGGCCCATAGTGGTGGATTGACGGGTCATTTTGGTGTTGCTAAGACACTGGACATTTTGCATAAACATTTATATTAGCCTGGTATGCATAGGGATGTTGAGCGTGTATGTGCCAAATGTATTGCATGTAGACAGGCAAAATCTACTGTTAAACCCCATAGATTGTGTACCCCTTTACCTATACCTACTGACCCTTGGGTTGATATTTCTATGGATTTTGTTTTAGAACTGCCTAGAACTAAAAAGGGGTATGATAGCATCTTTGTTGTTGTTGATCGATTTAATAAGATGGCACATTTCATTGCATGTCATAAGACTGATGATGTTGTGTATGTTGTTAATTTGAAACTCTGTGTATCGGAATTAATTTTAGTTAATTCGAATCCATCCTCGTCTTGTTTCCTTGAATTCGAACTTTTCAATCTTTCAATTATGTATGTGTGCATTAGATAAAGTATGTGATATGTTATAAAGCTATTTGTTGTGTAATACAGTTGCAGAACTTTGTTTTAGTCTAGGTAGTCATGAATTATATTTTAAGATTGTTGAAATTGTATTGTGACAATTCTACATCTTTCTCACAAAATACTAAGAGCACCTCTTACTCTAAATTGAGAAATAATTTGCAAATTGATAAAACCCAGAGGACAAACTTTCCAACACCAAAGAAACCCACCTTGATCCCCTATCAAAAAAACTCCCAACTCCCCTTTTGGGACTTCGATTCTCTACCCCTTCTTACCCTGAAAAATCAAAGACACCGTGAGTCCTTGAACCGATAACCATCTTTCGGCTAACCTAGCCTCCTCTGTCTCTCGGGACCAATAAGGGGTAGTACAGGAATATTCACCTGTTGTCCATCAACTATGCCTTTCGGCCTGATCTTAGGCCCTGACTCACCCTCCGTAGACGAACCTTGCAGAGGAACCCTTAGGTTTTCGGGGCATTGGATTCTCACCAATGTTTGACAACAAGAAAATAAGGGATCCGTTGAATTTCAAATAGTCAATTTCACTAATAAGATACAAAGAATTGCTTCACATTTGGAATTACATAAAATATATTGAAATTAAAATTTACTTTTTCAAAGAGAAAGTTGTAGAATCTTTTGTTATTATTGAGCACATGCCTTCGAGTAATATGTTAGCGAATTCACTACTAAAAGTTTACCTATTCAAGAACATTTCTCTCATATAGGACTATTAAGAGCCTAATTTTTTTGTTTCAATAATAGTCTCCTTTTTATTTATGTTTTGTGGCAATTAATTGCATTTTGTGTAATATGTGCATATTGTGAATTTTTATCACTACTTATGACATTTTGTAACTTTATATTTTCAATGAGTAACAAAATTTAAGATATCCATTATGTTGAATTTACATTAATATTATTGTCATGCTTCTAGATTAAGAGTACCTAATTACATACAACTCATGCCCCTTATCGGTGTATTGATAATATATGATTAGTTTGACCATGTATACTGTTGTGAGAACATTATAGTATGATAATCCAGTCTAAATAAGATAATGTTGAATTAATTAACATGAATTGGAATAATCTAATGACAATTAAAATCTTAACTATATTCAAATGGCATTTGAGCCATTTATGGGATGGACAATATATTGCTAACAATATAATGGGTCTTTAAGTCCATTGACCAACCGTACTCTAGCTTATTTATTAAACTTGTGGTCTACCACAAAATATATTTTAAACTAATTAATGTATTTTTGATGAGTTTTGACATATCATCAAGTTTGATATTGAATGGTAGTGTATGAAAGATATTAGTAAATAGAATTCAAAGATTCCTAATTTTCTTTTTCATTATATTAATATTTTTCTTGTTGTAATTTATTGAAAAAAATCATTACTTCTAACTAATTTTCAATGTTCTTTTTTTATATCACTATTTGTATATGTTTCAAAGATGTGAGAACTTATTTAATTGGTTGAAATATATTGATATTGTTAATTTAATATTATTGTTTGTTTCTTAAATTTCAACAGAATCATCTTCACTCTGTAATTCAACCATGTAAGAATTATCGCATGGCCTTAACCTTTTGTAAGTGGAATTTTCTATTAGACAATCAAAATTGGCATCAAATTCATTTACAATTAGTGTGACGGAACTCCATGCATTTTATCAAAACACGGTATTAAGTATCTCCAAAATACGAAGAATGGAATTCAGTGGCATTTCCAGTAAAGAAAGACCATTAAAAGAAGAAGTCGAAGGTTTCATGATTGAAAGCAATTATCTGAAACTTCTACAAAAAAGCGTCACGTTTGGTAAGCAGACATGAAAGAATCAGAATCAAAAAATAGGAATCAAAATAAAAAGTAAGAATCGGATTTAGAATAAAATTAATAATTATGCGTGTTTGGTATGCAAACACTAGAAATAGGATTGTAGAAGTTAATAACTATATCAGTATTTGTTATCAAATTTTAAGAATGGTAATGAAATTTTTTACTTATGTTTAATTATTATATGATTTTTTAAATAATTAATTAAATATTTTATATTATTATTAAGGTTAATTACTAAAAAACTCAAACTTTTGTTAATTTTTCAATTATTGCCTGAACTTTAAAAAGTAGCAATAAAATCTCAAAACTTTCAACTTTTTTCAATTCTAGCATGAACTTCAAAAAGTAGTAATAAAATGTTCGAACTTTCAATTTTTTCAATTCTAGCTCAACATTAGTGCTTCCGTTAAGTTTGTTGATGTAGCTTGCTATATGTTTCAGAAATCTTAACTATCAATACCGTAAGCCAAAATTAACACAACAAATGAAAATTAATGAAACAACGTCGTTGTTTAAAAATGACCTAAATCAGATTACGCTACCTCGACGATCTTGAACTTTGATTTTAATTTTTTCCTTTGTTTTTAGTTTGTTCTCTCGACGCCCTCACCTTTTGATTTTTAGATTACACAGCCCTAATGCTCTCACACTAAAGGCATCGAGAGAACAAACTAAAAATGAAGAGCTTACTAGTGCAGTACGTTGTAATGTGAAAGTAGTTTAGGGGATCAGAAGAATAAACAGAAAACAAAATGACTGAAGGCATCGAAAGAACAGCAGATAATGTTAGGCTAGAATTAAAGAAAATTAAAAGTTTGAGCTGCCAGGAGTCTCTACAGAACTAATGGGGAGACTTCTCCTTTGAAGAGAGAAAGAGGTCATCATGCCAAGTTGGACTTACAGAGAATAGGTTTAGAAAGAAACTTGATCAAGAATGCGGATAGACAATAATAAGAAATAGAGCCTATTGGCCCCTGCATTAAGAACACTACGTACACTTACAGCCAAAGTGCGAAAGCATAGTCTATCTTGTACTCAGAGAAGACCACAATAAAAGGAACAACGTAGGCATTACTTTTTGAAGTTTGGACTATAATTGAAAAAAATTGAATGTTTGGGCATTTTATTGCTACTTTTTAAAGTTTAGGCTATAATTAAAAAATTGACAAAAGTTTGAGTTTTTTTTAGTAACTAACCCTATTATTAGTTAATAAAAATTTATGTATTTAATAAATAATTAATTGAAATTATTTTAATGATTCAATAAATTGTTAATTTTTAAATAATTGTGTATGATTTTTCTTATAAGAATAACTATAATGAACTTATTTTATGATATAAAATCATTGAAATAAAATAAAATAATTATTAAATAAAGTAAAGTGCATTGGTAATAATAATATCCTTATAAGAATAAATCAAAATGATTAAAATATTTTATATTTTATAAATAAATAATTAAAATATTTTATATTTTATATGAAAAATTTTCAATGATTTATAAAATAATTAATTTTTAAATAATTATTTATAATTTTATGATAAGAATATCAATAAAATAAAAAAAAATAATTATTAAAGAAATTAATATAAAAGATAATTTTAATGATAATATTTTAATAAAAATCAATATCTTGATAATATTTTGATAACAATTTGATAATATTCTAATAATATCTTTGATAAAGAACCCAAAACAATGGGTTGGACCGTGAAGACTAGTGGCCCAGCTACATTGATTTATTCTCTTTTGTCCTTTTCTACTTTGTTTTTTTTTTTCCTCTTCTTCCAATATTATACAGCAAGCAAATACACATGTTAGTAGGTAGTTAAAATATTTTTTCCTTGATTCTAGGAGACTCAACCAATAGCCTTTTAAACAAAGTAGTATAAATAATGTTCTTTACATACAATACATAGTGAGTATTTTTATTCCCTCGAATTACCCTACAACCTACACTTTTCTCTGCTTTTCCTTTCATGGTATCAGAGCAGCACCCCTGATTTCTACCTGCAAACCTACCAATGTCTAATACTACTGACAATAGTGGCTCTAGTGCCACAGACTTACCCACAGCAAATGACTATGAGCCACTCAGTCACCAATACAGAAAACCTTGATGTTATTCTTGTCACTACACCCTTTAGTGGCAATAACTTCATTACCTGGAGCAAGTCCATGACCATTGCCTTGTGTGCCA
>JANIJH010000212.1:2349-20651 GCA_024520975.1 Erythroxylum areolatum
ATTTATTGTTCTTTTTATTGGATGTTTTGAACCTTTTGATGTAATATTATTTATTAAAATGATGAAATTGTATTATTATAATATTTTTAATACTTTATTTATTCTTAATTTTATATTTGAATGATGATGATTATCCTTTTTATATTAATTGTAGTTATTATTTATATGTGAAATATTAAAAAATTATTGTTATTTCATATTAATTGTCATTATTATTTATTATTAAGAATTTTGAAAGCATGGTTTATGTAAACAGTAAACTAGTAAAGTGTACAGTACAACTGCATAATATACCAATATGGACTATTTTACAATTTTTAAAAATTTTAGGGACTATTTTATAAATTTAAAAAAAAATTCGAAACAGTACCCGGTACCCACCGGTACCGGTACAGTTCCATTCCAGAGCTCAATCCTATACTGAGCTTGGTACGGTATTCATAACATTGGATACAACTTTTTATATTGGTTTCTCTTAGCAAAAGCGTAGAAAACATCTTAAGACGAAGAGTGCAAGAGGATGTAGAAAAAAACTGCTTAGACCGTCAAACAAATGTGTTCCATTTTTAGCATGCTGTCCTTGTTCACTGGGTACAATCAATTTCGACATCCATATATCTTTCTTTAGAATTCTTGAAATGGTGTTAAAATTTGTCAACATTCTCGAGCGACGAGTTGTTTGTTCTTTTCTGCTGCAGCCTAATATAGCTTGTAAGTCTATAAGTTCATTTATCGAATAGATGAAAGAGTGTAAATTAATTAACATATCAAAACACGAGGACTTTAAATTCGGTTTTCTGCTACATCTACACCCCATTAATTGGGGCCTTTCTTATCTTATGCCTTTTGTATTATTTAAGTAAAATGCTTTTCTCATTTTAGAAGTTACATACCAAATCAGATCAAATAAAAGTCATCCACTTTGCGACATTGTATATCTAAGGTGAATAAGATCTTTGTCTAATTAGTTTACAAAAAAAAAAAAAAAGAACTTCATCTATTTTAACCTAGTCTAGTGAAATGAAAGTTGCAAGTGTAACATACTATCATTTTCTTTAATAAAAACCAACTTTGATACAGGACAGGATCCTCTGCGAAAACGGTAAGAAACTGAAGAGCAGGTGCTAACTGCTGAATTCAATTCCAAAGGAAAGGGTTTTTGAGGTAAGGTAGAGAGAGAGAACACAATGTAGACAATTGGCATGGTAAAACATTCATTAAACACAAATTCTGCTTCACTCTTCTTCGACCAAGAAAAGGAAGCAACAGACAAAATAACCAAAACCCTTATCCATGGTATTTATGCCTCCAAACCTTGACCGAGTAATTTTTAGCAATTCAGAACCTTCAAATTTTCAACTGTTGTGGAATTATAGGCTGCCTTATAATAGTCCTGTCAATTTCTAATAAATCTTTTTTCAACTTAAAAATATAAATTAAATATTAAATAGAATAGATAGACAATACATTACAGTATATAACTAGAAATAATTGCAATATATAATTAAATAATTTTTATTAAATTTATTGTGATTACATACAACATAAAATTAACTAATTGTAATTAAGTTACGACAATTAAATTAGCTACATAACAATTTAATTATAAAAGCAATAAAAAGAGATCAAAAGGGAGTTTATGTATATATATTTATATATATATATTCATAGCTGTAACGTAGGTGAATTAGGGACGAAAAGCTGCGATAGGGAGTCAAACAAAGCGCCTCTTTCACCCCGCTTAGCCAACTCTAGTCCTCACTTTTTCCAGGAAGAAGGAACGGGAATAGGTCTCTCATCAGATATTGACTTTTTGTATTTGAAAATCTTTGAAGTAGACGGGCTGGTTGGTAGAGAGTAAAGCTTAATCATAATTTCTAATATGAATAATGCATTAATTGGTAGTAAAACAATGCAGAAATCCTTTGAATCCTGTATCAATAGTTATCATACCTTCTTGAACATGGATTTCTTTCAGGCCTTCCAATTAATTAATACAACCGCAGAGAACAGTTTTTGTTTAAACGCTCGGATATAAAACTTTAAATATTCATAAGTTGTAGTCATATGGGTTGGGCCAATAAAATCATCTTCTTTCACCATATTAAATTCTTGTTCTGCTTCTTTACAACTCCTCAGGCTTTGATTCCGCAACCAGAACTGCATGCTTCACTCAGATAAGTATATCATCAGGCCAACAAGCCATTGAACTATAAAGACTTCTCTAATATTTGCACACCTATAGATGAGGCATGAATGCGAATTCATGAGGTAAAATGGGGGAATTTCGGCCCGGAAGAAATTGGGATTAATCAGTCATTCAAACCGACCAACATTATAGTACCTTGCAATATAATTCCATGGGTTTCTAAAATAATACCTTTCATTAACTCCACAATGCCGGAAGCCTACCTAAGTTCTTTGTGATCTGTGTTCTCGAGTATTCACCTCAGAATGATTAGGCGAATGATAGTCATGCAATTGAAACAAAAGCATGCGAACCAAACATTTACATCAATCTCAGGCATTCAACAAAAGTTTGATATACTGCACTCAGCACAAACACAGCATAATATGTAACAACTGGCAGCAACATGATTCAAGTAAAGCACATGGCCAATGCTGCCTCCAGTTTAAGGCACTAGAATATGTATCAAATTCATTCGGCTTCATTACCTAGTGAGGTAATACACAATCAAGAATAGGACCAGAAAAAAAGCCACAAGGGTAAACATTCTCCTGCTCGATTTGGTTTCAAATACCTGAGGCAAAATAATATCAACGTAAGTCATCCACAACCATTAAATGTTAGCACTTGGCAACAACACCAAATGTGTACAACAAATAAAGAAACTGGATTGCTTACCATCTTAAATTTATCCATGGTTCCAGACAGGATTCCTCTTGAAGCATCCATATCATTGCCCTGATTGTTAGCAGTGACACTTATTATAAAACAGCCACGGTGACATCAACATAGTAAGATCAGGGCAGCAGTATAAATACCATTCTGTCAAGCGTGCGATTATGACCCTCCACCTCCTCATGTATGTCTCCAGACAGCTAAAGGAAGCATCAAGAATTGCAATCAGATTGGCATATTACTGCTTTCAAAAGTAAAGATCATGAAAAAATGTGGATTGGTATGTGCATTTAAGGTTCAATGTGCATATTATGCTGCCTTGCCAAGAGTCTACGAATTGCTGAGAAATCAGAAAAGAATGACTAGTTTGGGAGCGTTATCAGAATCTCTTCTGACCGAGAACTAGCAAGATGTAATATTCACTTCTTTTCCTCTCATTCTACCTCAAGAATAGGGTACAAATCTCTTATCCAGTGAATCATCATACACGTGACTCTGCAAGACAAGATAAAAGCTCACCCGTTTCAAAAGATTGACTCTATCTTGCAATCCATCAAGAGCTCTTTCATTATCTTGCTCATCAATTTCATGTGAGGAGTATGATGATGAAGCCCTGATGCCACCCTCCTCGATTCCATCAAAAAGTGCTACTCTGTTGTTGCGAATGTCCCTGTACACAAAATGTTTCCACTAATTACAAAGGCTGAAATTGAAAGATTAAATACTAAGAAAGTCTGTTTGCAAACTACAATACAGCTGCCATACAAATAGGCAAAAATTTAAGAGGGTAGTTGGATTGGCATTGAACTTAATTAACAACTCGAAGAGAATTATACATGCATATATATATATATATATATATATATATATATATACATTTAGTCAATATCAATTATCTCTGACTAAGACCAAATTTCATAGAAAAAAAAAGCAGCTGTACTAAAACTAAATCTAACTATAAGCTGTCTGGAAACAAATTTTCTGGAAACAAAGTTTACTACTTCCTATTATACAGGCTAGAGAAGAAGAGGTATTCATCTTGAAAATTCAATCCAACTTGCAAAGGATCATCCAATATAAGCTTTCAAAAGTTATCTTTTTAGATCTCCAAAAAACAGAAAAGACAACCTTGTAAACAATGAGGATAGATCTACAACAGGAATCATAGCAAGAACTTGTAAACTTTATAACGATATGTAAAACATCAAATCTATATCAAAGATAACCACTTTGGTTAATCCAAAGATTGATGTGAGTCCTACGAAAACATTTAAGAAATGAAGTTTATGGAAATGGTAACTGAACTTGCAAGAAATGTACCAGATAAACAACCACCAAGCTTGATATTTGAAATTATAGCAAGTGATGCGTGTGGAATAATCAAATCTTATTATTTATACTCCTTAAACATTGAATTCATACTCTCCATAACAGCACTCAAGAATTCCGATAACACCTTTCCCCTCAATCAAAATACGCCTAACAGTAGTATCTTGAAATCGATAATACGGTTAACTGAAACAAGCAAACGCTATCAAAAAAAATTCTGCGGCAAAAGAAAAACCCAATTAATATAATAATGGAACTAACCTCCTCGGATTCATCGTTTAGAAGATCAGAGCACCTATATCCCAAATCAGCTTCTGCAAACAATACAAAAGGGAAATTAAGACGGAAAATCAGAAAAAGAAAAGTTTCCTTCAAACGAATAAACTGAAAGGGTTAGGCTTAAAGGAAAATCACAGAAACGGACTATAAAGAGAGTATTGAGATCTGATGGGGAGTCGTCGGTATTGCTAAACTCGACTGTTCCTTGCTACGTAAAAGTAAAACTCAACTAGCCCCAGGAACAGGAAGGAGTTCAAAGGAAAACAAATGAATCGGCCCATTGCCCATGGCCCGACCCGTTTTCCTTATTTCATTTAATACGTCGTCGTTATCTTTGAGGGGAAAAGGAAATTCTAGTTTGCGGAAGAATCCAACATCGAGTGAGTTCCTTGGTTGAGAGTCAGAGACGGAGTCGTGGAAGTCGTCGAATATGGAGCAGTTTCTGTGCGACAGGTTGCTGGACTCGACACAACCCATATCGGAGCGATTCAGAGCCCTCTTCTCTCTACGCAATCTCAAGGGTTCTGTCCCTCGTGACGGTCTTATTCTAGGTCTATTAATTACTCTAATTCTATACATACTTAGTTGTTTTTAATTTTTTTCCCTTGCTAATACGATTTAACCGCCTCAGCGGCAAGAGATTCTTCAAACTTGTTGGCCCACGAAGCCGCATTTGCGTTGGGTCAAATGCAGGACGCTGAAGCTATACCTGCTTTACAATCTCTACTCAACGATCTTTCATTACATCCCATTGTTCGCCATGAGGTTTATTTTGCTTCCTCTTTAGTTTTTTTTTTTCTTATTTATCTAACATGTTGTTCTTTTTCTCTATTACACGATGCAAGTTTTAATTTTAAGATGATTTTTGGTACTCTTACTACTACATTTAAAGGCTGCTGAAGCTCTAGGTGCAATTGGGTTGGAGAGCATCGTTCCCTCTTTAGAGAATAGTTTAGTTGTTGACCCTGCACAGGAGGTTAGAGAAACCTGTGAACTAGCCCTCAGCAGAATTCATGAATTCAGTTCTGCAACTTGTGATGATGCTATGCAAAGGTCACCTTTTTTGTCTGTTGACCCTGCTGCCCCTGCATCTTCATATTCCTCTGTGGGTGAACTCAGGTTAATTTTTCAATCCGCAATTTACTAAATTAGGCAGGCACGATTGTGGCTAATTTGAATCTCTTGTAATTATTTACCTGGACATGATTCTCTCAGTTTGCCTAATAATTATTCCATATCAATTACTGGATTGTTGACTGGTGTTAATCAATTTGTAGGGAAATTCTTCTTGATGAAGAGAGAGGCATGTATCAACGCTATGCTGCTCTTTTTGCCCTGAGAAATAATGGAGGAGAGGAAGCTATCTCTGCCATTATTGATTCATTGGCTACAAGTAGTGCTTTGCTTAAACATGAGGTTTGTTAGGCTTTCTTGGATCAGTCTGTTCTCATGTTAGTTACGGTACACTGCTTCACAAACTATTATCGATTCTTAGTAATTGGTGGATTTTGAGATCAATTTGAACTAACGTGCAGCTCTGAATAATGCTGGTGGAAGCTCATGTACCTTGTCAGATGTCAATGGTTGAAAAAATGTTGTATAATTTCACTTCTTGATGCTTGTGGATGTGTTTTTTTTCCTGCTTTTACAGGTTGCATATGTTTTGGGTCAATTGCAAAACAAAGCTGCTTCAGATGCACTTAGTAGGATACTTAGGGATGCACAGGAGCATCCAATGGTTAGGCATGAGGCTGCTGAGGCTCTTGGTTCCATTGCAGGTATGCTATAATTCTCCAATCTACCATCGATGATCTCTTTTCTTATGAGTTATAATCGATTAGAATTTGTGACAAGAAGTTTCTTGTGGAAGCTGGGGATTTTTTTTCCCTCTAGTCATGTTTGAAATAGTTGTTTTTGTTGGACATGCTATCAATTCTTTTTTTGGTATGATTTGATTTAAAACATTAAAAAAAATCACATAAATTGAGATGGTGGTGGTGACCTAGATAAATGTTAATGTGCACGTCTCACATTCAGAGTTTTCTCCAATTGTTAAAAGAAATTAAAATATAGGTAAAAACACATGAGACTTTCATATGGTTTAAATAACTTTAAAAGAATCCTCTAATCTTTAAAATTTTCAAACAATTACTTATAATTTCTAATTTTTCATGGAACTCATTTCTTATACTTCTATTAAAAAATAACCGCATAATATATGGGTTATGAACATAATATGTGGATCAATTAAATGCTACTGATATGACGATCCAATCAAACTCTTAAATCCGATCTGAACTAATTAAACTCAATCCAAATCAATAATTTATTGTAATTAACTTACATTATTGGTTTAAGTTCAATTTAATTGATTCTGGTTAAACTTAAAGAGTAGAGTTGAGTTGATATATCAACAATATTTGATTGGTCCGTGTTATGTTCATGTTATGTGTGTTTCGTTGTTACTTTTAAACGGAAGTCTAAAAGGAATTTATTTGGAAAATTAAAATTTATAAGGATTTTTTTCAATAATTTTAAAGATTAAGGGTAAAGTTACTTAAATCACACATGAGAGTCTTGTGTCGTTTTCCTAAAAGATATCATTTTCAAGAAGCCAATATATCTTAACATTCTATCTAGAAGATTTACAACTTGAAAGTCACTTGGCTTTTTCTCGTAATTGGAAATTGTGCTAATAACTAGTGATTCGTTTAAAATTCTATATGGAATTTCAAATCCCACTTGGCCGTCGATGAGATTTCTTTGATTGTCAAATTCTAATGAAGTTATTGGCTTAATGAAAAAAACACAATCGCTCATATATAGGTTAACATGATTACAAGCCATTTATCCATGTCTTTATGGCTTGATATGAAGTTCTCTTAATTTTCTGTTGTTTTTATACACTTCTACCCCACACTCTGCCATACCAAAAAAGATTTGACCCGTTATAACTATTATGAACCAATTTTTATTTAATGTTGTTGCCTCCACGAATACTGGATATTTTTTATTTCCAAGTTAAAGCGTAATCATTGTATGTGGCATTTGAAACTCAACCTTGTTCAGCTGGGGTAATCTAATTTGATTCACCTTTGGTGCACTGCTAGATGAGCGAAGCATTGCACTTCTTGAGGAGTTCTCCAAGGATCCTGAACCTATAGTCTCACAAAGCTGTGAAGTTGCTTTGAGCATGCTTGAATTTGAAAAACTGGGGAAGTCCTTTGAGGTACGTGCTCTGAAGTAGGAAAATTACTAGGATTAAAGGTTGATAATATTTAGGAAATTTGACTTAAAACTTTTCTGATTCCAGTTTCTATTCATGAAAGATCCTCTAGTGGAATCCTGAGTTCTACCGTGCAACTTGATGCAGTTGTGTCAATCTTATAATGCATTTGTTAGTGGGCGTCCTGGAAATGAGAAACATCCACTGGGTAAAGGAGCAGAAGATAAAAGACTAGCGGTGGGGGCTGGTATTATATTTTGCAATCTAAAACTGTATCAGTTTATAAAAGAATAAAGTTGAAATGATTTTCTTAATTGATTCCATTAATCATTGTGGTATGAATATATATATACAAAGCTGTTACAAGAATCTGTCGAAGTATCAGTAAAGGATAGGTACAAATATTATCGTAAAATATAGCTAACAAACTAACTAAGGATAAGAGCTATCTAAAGATAATGAACAGATAAACCCATATAGTGCGGTATCTCTAACACCTCCCCTCAAGTGAAGGATCCCTAGCAAGGAGTCTTATCTTGTTTTTGATGTTCTGAAAGCAACCAATGGATAGCGGTTTAGTAAATATATCTGCAATTTGATCCATTGATGAGATGAATTGAACTGAAATAGTGCCTTGCTTGATTTGTTCCAGACAAAATGGAAGTCAATTTTGATATGTTTGGTTCTAGCCTTGAAGCACGGATTGACGGCAAGATATGAAGCACCAACATTATCACACCAAATGATTGTAGGGGTGTTCAAATGCTAGTTAAGTTCGTGAAGAAGGGATCGTAGCCAAATGATTTCAGCAGTAGTGTTTGCCATTGACTGATATTCTGCCTCTGTAGATGATTTGGCTACAGTCGGTTGTTTCTTGGTAGACCAGGAGATTAAATTGTGTCTCAAGTGTACGGCAAAACCACCAGTAGAGTGTCTATCAATTTTGTCGCCTGCCCAATTAGTGTCACAGAATGCTTGTAACATGGTCGTAGTCGATGGCGTAATCAACAAGCCATGTGATACTGTTTCCCGAATATAAATGAGAACGCATTTGCATGCCTGCCAGTGGATTGTTGTTGGCGCAGATAAGAATTAGCATAGTTTGTTGACCATGAAGGCTATATCAGGTCTAGTTAAAGAAGCATATTGGAGAGTGCTCACAGTGCGTCTGTATAATTGTGGATCAAGCATAGGTTTGCCATTGGTTAGTTGAACATCAAAGCTGGTTGCCATGGGAGAATGAACCGAGCTGGCCCCATCCATTTTCGTTGAGTGTAGAAGATTCAGAAGCTACCTTTGTTGAGATAATAAAATACCAATAGGGAGATAGAGAACTTCCACACTAAGAAAGTATGTCAATTTGCCCAAGTCACGCAATTTGAACTCAGTAGATAGTTGATTTATGCAATTTTGAATAGCATGATCATTATTTCCCGTGATGATGATGTCATCTACATAGATAAGAAGATAGAGCACGGTGGTCTTGTGATGCTTAATAAAGAGAGATGAGTCGGTGTGTGAGCTTGTAAATCCTATAGTGAGCAGGAAAGAACTAAGTCTGTTGTACCAAGAGCGAGGTGCCTGCTTGAGACCATAGATGGAATGCTTTAGTTTGCAAACATATGAGGGATTGGTTTGATCAATGAAGCCCCGTGGTTGATCCATGTAAACGTCTTCATCAAGGTGACCATTTAAGAAGGCATTAGAAATGTCTAATTGTCGCAAGCGCCAATTCTTGGATACTACTAAGGAGAGAAGAATCCTGACTGTAGTAGGCTTTACAACCGGACTGAAAGTAGCATCATAGTCAACTCCTTCAATTTGATTGAAGCCCTTAGCCACCAATATGGCTTTGTAGCGCGCCACACTCCCATCAGCTTTATGTTTGACCCTAAACACCCATTTACAACCAACGACATTGGCATTATGAGGTTGTGGAATCAAATCCCATGGGCCATGTTGAAGTAATGCAGTGATTTCAGCACTCATGGCCTCTCTCCATGCTGGAATTTTTAGCGCCTTAGTGTAACAAGTAGGTTCAAGTTCATTTGTGGTTGTGGTAGAAGAACTAACCGTAGTGGTCATGTAGGCTAATTTCTTAAGCTTTGGATTGGGACACAACACTATGGGATGGGTGCGGCCTTGGAGATGTTACTTAGGAGGGGAACTGTCCAGAGGCATTGAGGGGGACTCTAGAGCGTCAGTGGACATAGATGAAGCAGCAGGAATAGGTGCTGCTGGTTCAAGGAGCGGTGGTGATGCTGAAGCACTATCATAGGCGGGGATAGAAGAAGGTGCTAGTGCAACTGGTGTAGACAATGACGCTAGAAGTGTGAGCCAAGGACCACTATCAAACGATTCAGGAGGAGAGCCCAATATGGAACGTGTAGAAGAAATTTGTTCTTTGTATAAGAATTTAGTCTCATCAACATGAACATGTCGACTTAAATATAACCGTTGATCTGTGGGATTAAAACAAACATAACTATGATGATCTTTAGCATAGCCAAGAAAGACACATGCAGCAGTCCTATAAGAGAATTTGTGAGCATTATATGATCTCAACAATGGATACATAGTACAACCAAACACACGAAGATATGAGTAGTCTGGTGTTGTCCCATGTAACTTTTCAAAAGGTGTGGATTGACGTAGAAGTGGAGTAGGCAGATGATTAATTAAGAAGGCAGCAGTGTATAAAGCGAAATTCCAGAACTTTGAAGGCACTGTAGAATGAGCAAGCAAAGTTAAGCAAGTATCAACCAAGTGCCTGATTTTCCTCTATACAACCCCGTTCTGTTCATGTGTATGAGGACAAATAATGCGATGTTGAATCCCTTTGTCTTTAAAGTAGCTATTGAGTGATCTGAATTCCCCACCCTAGTCGGACTGAAACGTTAGAATGTTAGCGTTATACTGTCGTTCCACAAGTTTTTGAAATTCAATAAATGTTGGCAACACAGAACTTTTCTGTTTTATGGGAAACAACCAACAATATCGAGAGAAATTATCCATAAAAAGAACAAAATACTTATCACCATAAAAAGAAGGAGTTGGAGCAGGGCCCCAAACATCTCCATGAACTAATTCCAAAGGTTTGCTTGCTACTGTGCCAATGGGTGACAAATGAATCCTACTGTGCTTTCCCAAACAACATGCCTCACATAGACTGCGAGAGACATTTATTGGCCTGCTAGGTAATTGAAATTGCTTAATAATGAAAGAAACTGCAGACTGCTGTGGATGACCAAGCCTTGAATGCCAATCTGGATTTGAATACTTAACAGCCTGAAAAGCACGACGATTGCTAAGGGTGGAGAGTGACGCTGCTCTTGGAAGTTTATAAACACCATCCTCCGCTGGTCCACTGAGCAAGACCTGTTTACTTCTCCGATCCTTTATAGAAAAGCCATTGGAATCAAATTTAAATGAGCAATGATTGTCGGTAGCAAATTTATGAACCGAAAGTAACTGTTGTTGTAAAGTGGGCACATGCAAAACATTTTTCAAATGAAATTGATTCGTAGCAGAGGTGAGAGTTGTGTGTCCAACATGGTGAATAGGCAAACCACTCCCATTACCTATAGTTACTTTGTCAGGACCCTTGTACTCCACAGAGATTTGAAGGGCAGTCAAGTCGGGAGTCATGTGATGAGACGCTGTAGTGTCAGGAAACCAGTCATTGGTAGATGCTAGGGAAGTACTAGCTACATTAGCAGTTATTTTGTCCGAGTGTTGCTCATAGCGCCTATGACACCACTTAGCCTAATGATTGTTGAGGTTGCATATCTGACAGGGATTAGGATACCATGGCTTTCTTCCTTTGTTGTTATTGGTGGTATTGGATTTGCCTTTAGGTTGTGTTGTAGTTGGAGTGAAATGGCTTGCCAGGTGAAGTGTTATGTTGTGCTATGGTTTCCTAGTATTGTTCAACAAAATTTCATGAGCAATAAGCCATCCAGAGAGATCGGAAAAAGATACCTGATTTTTCTTGGCTGAGAGAGAAGCAACAACGGGATGATACTCTGTAGGCAGTAGGCGAAATATGTTAGCATCGAATTCATTAGGAGTGATGGGAATTCCAGTAGCGGCATGCTCATCAGAGATAGATTTGGCTTCACGAAGAAATTGGGACATGGGTTTATCTTCAGGAGACAAATTCTGCAGAGTCATACGTAATTGCACACGTCTTGCACTGTTACCTACACCAAATGATTGAGCAAGAGATTGCCAAGCAGCAAAATCCATGTCGATACCAGTAACATATGGAAAAATCTCTTCAGTGAGAGATGATAAGATCCAACTTATCAACAATTGGTCTTCTTGCATCCATTTCAGATACAGAGGATTTGCTTCTAAAGCATTGGTCGTAGGATTTGTGATAAGAGGTTGTGGTGATGGTGTGCCATCAATAATGTGATTGGTAAGATTGTAGCACTTGATGATCGGTTGAAATTGTGTTTTCCAAGCAAGAAAGTTTGTTGGTTTGAGTTTAATTGAAAGCTGAAGCTAAACATGGGGTAACGTGGTGGACAGCGAGGGAGAAGAAAGGGTGAGAGCGTTGGAAAGGGAATTAGAGAGGTTGGCAGAAAGAGATGCATCTGCAGTCATAGGAGAAGAAGACGAAAACGATTGTTGGTTTTCTTGAGTTGCCATATTATGGCTCTGACATATAAAAGAATAAAGTTGAAATGATTTTCTTAATTGATTTCATTGATCACTGTGGTATGAATATATATACAAAGCTGTTACAAGAATATGTCGAAGTATCAGTAAAGGATAGATACGAATATTATCATAAAATCTAGCTAACAAACTAACTGAGGATAAGAGCTATCTGAAGATAATGAACAGATAAACCCAGATAGTGCAGTATCTCTAACACAGTTTAACCCCTGCATTTACGAAGACTTGGTTTCCCTGATATTTTGAGATCTTGTTTACATTAGGGTTAACATTATGAAAACTTTCTTACTAGTACCACTCTCAGTACCATTTAGATTTATTAAAATTTTAGACTTTAACATCAACAATTTTTGGTAGAAATCTTAGTAGAAATTTTACTAAGACATGAGGTTTGGAGACATGTAATAGTACGTATCTTTATCTTTAACTAACAGAGAAGTTGTTATTAAATGACCCTCATGAAGGAAAGTGAAAAAAATAATTCAAAGATAAATAATAAAAATAAAACAATTAAATTAAATTAATATATAATAAATAAATAAATAATATTAATGAAAAATACTAATTAAAAATAAAATATGTAATAATATATAATAAAATGATTGAGAAAAAATTAAAAAGATAAAATAAAATGAAAATAATAACTAATGTATATACTAACAATAATAAGAAGAAAGTTAATAATAGTAATAAGATTAGTGGTAATAGTAAAGATGATGATGATGATGATAATAATAAGTATATATATATGTGTATATATACATATATATACATACTAATAATAATAATAAGAAGAAGAAGAAAATTAATAATAGTAATAATATTAGTAGTAATAGTAAAGAGGATGATGATGATGATAATAATAATAATAATAATAATAATAAGCAATTACCTCTTAGGCTATCTATATGAGGCAAGAGTTGAAAATTTTAAAGATTGTATTTTTTTTACAATCTTTAAGTACGATTCTTTCGCATCTCCTTACTAGAGCATCTTGGTGTTTTCTCTTAACATAACCAAATTACCTAAGTCTTGTCTCTCTTATTTTCTCTATAATATTAACAACCTTCAATTTACCTCTCACTATTACATTCCTAACCTGATCCCTTTTTGTAAGGTTGCACATCAAATAGAGCATCTTCATTTGTATTATCATTAGTTGATGACTATGAACTTGTTTGATGGGTCAACACTCCGCTCTATAGAGCATGATCGGCCTAATCGCTAAACAATAGAATTTATCTTTAACCTTGAATGATATCTTCCATCATGCAAAACTCCTAAATCACTTTTCCTCTTAAGTCACCTTAATATGATCCCGTGGACTATGTCTTCATCAATTTCTCTGTTGCTTTGGATAATATATCATAAATATTTAAAACACTCATTTTGTATTGTAACTTCTAATCTAATCTATGGCTCCATATCTGAAACCATCCTATGTCCCGAAAAGTCACATTCTACGTACTTAGTCTTAGTCCTGTTCAATCTAAAACTCTTTGGCTCCAACGTATCCTTCTAAAGTTCAAACTTGGAATTGACTCATTCTTTTGTCTCATTCACTAAAATAATATCATCAACAAATAATATGCACCAAGGCACATCCCCTTAGATGTTCTTAGTAAGCTTATCAATTACTACTACAAATAGCAAGATACCTAAAGAGGAACCTTGGTGTAGCCCAATATCTATATAAAAATGCTTTGTATCTCCTTCTATCGTCCTTACTCTAGTTTTTACACTTTCATACATGTCCCTAATAAGTTGTATATAAGTCATAGGGGCCCCTTTGACCTCTAAACACCTCCATATGATTTCCCTTGATATCTTATCATACACCTTCTCTAATTCAATAAAAACCATGTTTAAGTTATATTGTCTTTTCCCGTAATATTCCACTAACTTTCTAAGGAGATGCAAAGCTTCTGTCGTGGACCTTCTTAGCATGAAATCATTGGCTTTTTGAGATAGAAGCATCATTTCTTATTGTCTTCTTGATCACTTTGTCCTATAATTCCATAATGTGGCTAAGTAATTTGATGCCTTTGTAGTTATTACAGCTTTAGATGTCCCTTTTGTTCTTGTATAAAGGAATTATCATACTAAATCTCCACTCGTCCGACATTTTGGCAAACTTAAGGATCATATTAAAAAGCTTAGTCAGCTAAGTAATACCCTCTTTCTCTTCCACACCTCTATGAGTATCTCATCAGACCCTACTGCTCTACCACCTGTCATCTCCTATAACATATTCCTTTTTTTATGAAAGGTAAATATATTGAATCAAAAATATGTACACGGTCTTTGGGGCATACACCGACCAAAGTTTGTAATCATAACATCAATATTATCTATACATCCAAAATATCAAAAGGTAATTAGTTCTGTAGGGTACAACCTATATAAGATCTTATACATTCCCGTTTTTATCTTAAAAACTACATCAAAGCTCGTAACAGAAGCAAAATCTAACTGAATAGCATTCTTGGTCTTCCATACCGTATATATGGTACACATGAATGCTAGTAGTGCGGCTTTGCTTATAAGACGCGCTCCAGTGTAATCTTTTCGATTCCACTTGATGGCACTAGATAACATAGATATAGCTTATGTCAATCCCAGCCATCCCCAGATAGCATTCCAAACTTCACCTGTAAAAGGATACTTAAAGAACAAATGGTCAACATTTTCTAGTTCAGCATTACAAAATCTACAGTTTCGGTATATCTCCAAGAATAGCAAGTAATCCTTTGTTGGCAGTCTATTTCTAAGACTATGCCATGAAATGAAGGAGTATTTTGGCAGTATGTATTGTTTCCAGATAAATGACATCCATGGTCGTCTAGTGTACTTGATTCACAGTAGCTCATATACTTTTTGTGAAGATAGGGCTCCATTGATACATAATTTCGGCATCCCACGTACTACCTTCCTACGGCCACCCAACTTATCGACCAAAGTATTTCGAACCAGTACCACTCTCTTCAGGAGGGGTGAGTCTCGGGTGTGAGGTTCCTAATCCCATATTGATAGCCCCTTAAGTATATTTCATGAATCCATCTCACCCACAAAAATCAACTTCAGCATGGATAGTCCACAACATTTTAGACAAAAGCACCGAATTCCATAATTTACTAATTTTCGATCCCAACCCACCCTCTTCTCTTAGTATACAAATATTGTCCCATGCCACCCTAAAATGTTTACCACCCCAAAAAAAACATCCTACATATGGAGGTTATCCTCTCAAGGATAGTTGCTAGAATGGGAAATGTCTGGAGCCAAAAGGATAGTACCCCTTGAATGACATAATTAATCAATTCAATTCTACCTACATATGAGAGAGTCTTACCATTCTATGCATTGACATAAGCCTCTACAAATTTAATTAGTACAGAAAATTGGGCCACCAAGACCTTCATAGGTGCCAAAGGGACCCCCAAATATTGAACAGGAAACTCACCCATAGGATATTCCACCATCTGCAAATTGTCCGCCCTATCTCGTCCATAAACCCCAGCTAAGTAAATACTGGATTTTGAAAAATTCACCCTCAGCCTTACCAACTCTTTTAGTTCATTGAACACATCCACTATTATACAGATAAAAGTAAAATCACCTCTAAAGAATAACATGAGATCATCCGCAAATGCAAAATGAGTGACATCAAGTTGTTGACATTTTGGGTGGAAGTGAAAAAGGGAGTTGGCAATTCTCACTTTTAGCAGTCTTGAAAGGTACTCCAAACAAAGGAGGAAAAGTGTAGGTGACATGGGATCACCTTGTCTCAATCCCTGCTGACCCTTGAGCATACCATGTAGTGTGCCATTGATTGAGATTGAGAAGGATGTAGTTGTTACACATTCCATAATCCATCTTACAAACTTATTAGGGAAGCCTAACCCTTTCATCATATCTTCAAGAAGTCCCATGATACCGTGTCATAAGCTTTTGTGATGTCAATTTTTATCATGCACCATAGGGAAATACATTTTCTAGTGTAACCCCGAACAAGTTATTATACTAGAAAAATATTATCTAGCATACTTCTACCTGGCATAAATGCAACTTTTGGGTCTAAAATTTTTCCCATAACCAAAGCCATACGCTTCGTCAATATTTTTGTGATCACCTTATATATAACATTCATATAACTATCGGTCTGAAATCTGTTACTCTCGATACTACCTTCGTCTTTGGGATGAGTGTGATGATGGTATGATTTAACTGTTTAAGCATCTAACCAGTAGTGAAAATTTCCTTTACGGCTAAAGTCACATCTAATCCAATCCTATCCTAATGTTTCTTGAAGAAGGCAAATGTATATCCATTCGAGCTCGGAGCTTTGTCATTGTCTATATCAAACGTAGCCTGTTTGATCTCCTCATCCATAATCGGGGCAATTAGTGTTTCACATGTCTCCACATCCAAAACCAAACCATTTCTTACCACATTTAAGTCTAATATGTTTAGAGCAGTTAAAGTGCCAAGGAGCCCTTTATAATAACTTATAACACAATCTACCACTTCTTCCAATGATGTAGTCACAGATCCATCCTCCTTGATGAGATGAGAAATAGCATTCTGCCTTCCTCTCTTCCAAACTACTACATGGAAATACCTCGTACTTCTATCAACCTCTATAAGATGCTTACATTTAACCTTTTGTAGAAAGAATTGTCTCTCTACATCTAGCAAAAATCTAGCTTGCTTCCTCTTGATGTTAGCCTCATGTTTTAGCACTACATCATCACGCCCATTGAGAGAGGCCTTATACATGAGTTGAAAATTCTCTTATGCCTTTTTAGCCTTGCTAGATATGTGATCATATGCTTCAGAATTTAGAGTTTTCATAAGGTACTTTAATGCCTTCAACTTTATACAAAGAACGTATTGAGTTGTCCTAGCTATTACCATCTCCCAGCTATTGGATACTATGTCTTGAGATTGAGGGTGGTTAAGCCACATATTAAAGAACTTAAATGGTTTGTTATCTCGAGAGTCTAATTGATTGAAGGCCACCATTATAGGACAATGGTCAAAATCTACCAGCATATCTAATAAATGAGCTGAACAAGCATCACCCAAAGATCCCCATGTTTGATTGAGGAGGACCCAACCTAATTTAGCCCATAGATGATTTTTGTGCCAAGTAAAAAACTCCCCCTAAATGAAGCATCTTTTAGGCCAAGAGTCATTCAGAAGTCTAGCAAATCTTTAAGCAAATATGCCGAAGGAGGTTGACATCTGAGCCTTTCCCTAGCCACACACACAGAGTTAAAGTCCCCCATTATAATCCAAGGCATCAAGGAATTCGAACCTAGCCCTATCAAGTTCTGCCATAGTTCTCTTCTTTTTGTTACACTATATAACCCATAAAATAAAGACACTATAAAGGTAAGCTGAGATATTCGGCATTTGACTTTACAGTGAATAAATTGCTCTCCCAACTCCAAAACTTGACAATGATATATAGAATTCCATACAATACATATTCTTCCTCCTGAAAAAGATCCAAAGTTGTGACAAGAGTCCCATCCTTTGAATATGTTTTTCATCATCATATTAAGACCATCAGTCGATAATTTAGTTTCGAGGAGACACACAAGCTTACAGTCACGTTGTCTAATAAGATTGACAACACTATGTTATCTCGAGGCATTATTTAGACCTCGGACATTCCAGTATAGCATCCTCATTGGCCATTTTGGGAGGGCCTCTCCCCTCCTGTCCTCTTAATTTCTTCGGTACACTTGCTCACATTACCCTTTTCAGTCACTATTCTATTGGATTATGTCATCACATTCTTTCCTTTGTTAACAGTTCTGTAGGTTTGCACCTTCTACAATTCTCCATCGCTAGCTTTTTTGAGATCCCTTCGAGCTTGAGGTACCTTTTGTCCCTTTACTCTAGTCAAGG
>JANIJH010000212.1:32252-46748 GCA_024520975.1 Erythroxylum areolatum
ACCCCCACTTTTATAGGATCCTTCATCTGTTTCTTTTTAGTCCTTTCTATGGATTTGCAATCAAAAGGATTGTGACCAAATTGTTTGTAATAGCAGTAGTAGCTAGGAAAAGTTTCATAAACAATCATTTGTGCGTATCGGGCACCCCCAGGCATCTTCACATCAAAACTTGTCACCATCTTCCTCGGTACAACAACTTCTAATAATATTCTGGCATAACCAATACGTGATTTTTTACTAGTTATCTTGTCTGTGCGTAGTGGTCTTCCAATTCAAGATCTTAGTTTCGACAACCCTCTATCATTCCACAACTCTAAAGGAACATTAGGGAATTGTAGCCACATAGGAACTTCGATAAAGTCTTGATAATCAAAGGCAAAGCTTTGGGAGAGTCATTTAAGTAGCAAAGTCTTCCTATAAAGCACATACGGTCCCCCTACTAACACATTAGTATGATCTTCTTCTGTATCAAATTGGAAGATTATCTATCCTTGATCATGCGAAAGGATCTTATATTGAACATCCCATTTAGCAATTAATCCTCTGAGTTCCTTCATTCCTAGAAATCTCCCCGTGAAGCACCCTATAAGAAAATAGCCCCGTTCTTGTTCAATTCGTATTACATCTTCTTCCTCCATGATGACTTCATCAGCTACCTACAAATATTCCAACTGCATTCCTTGCTTTAACTCTCCTGCATTCCTTGCTTTAACTCTCTATTGTTTCTGAATAAACTAACATATGAGGGCTTGGTTTTTACTTCATGAGTGCCTGAGTAGATTGGGTTTAACATTTTATCAAACACCTTTGGGGCTCGCTCTTTATTCTTTGGGCGATTTGAAGCTTCAATGTCATCACTCTCCACATTTGTATTATCAATCTCCTCATTAGAAGTGGATGACTCCTCATCCCTTATTTCTTTGTCAGCTCCACCTTTGCTCGCCCCCTCGGTATCCACATTTGTAGTTTTGCTTCGTAACCCACCTTTACTGTTCTCAGTACCCAAATTCCTATCCTAAATCGTCTCTTTGCGTATACTTACCCTATTCTCACCAGTTCCAACATCCTTGTTCTGTCTACAAGCCATAGTATTGTGCGCCACTACCATCTTCATCATCGAATGGTTATGTGCCCTAGTCTCCTCAACTCCTAGATGCCTACCTTGCAATGTTACTCTTATTACACCCGCTCTACTTGCTCCATTAGCCACATTCATTTCCTATCTACCCTCTGCAATATTTTGCACACTAACTATCTTTATCGTTGAATGACTATGTGCCCTAATCTCCTGTATTTCATTATCTACACTATCTTGTGCGCTCATAGGAAGCTCTCGAGATCCTGCCACCTACAGGCCCAAAACATAATCAGTACTAATATCCCGTCCTTTATGTGGGATCTTCTTCCTCTTACCCATACTCCAATATTCCAAGAAACCTAGGCAAAATTTTTGCCCTAAAAATAAATCCTAATTACTTCAAACTATCAGGAGTGATCAGCAAACGCAATCCAAACTCGCTAAATAGAAAAGAATTAATTAAGAAAATTAGGAAAGAGTGTAGTTAAGCCATGTAGTGTGCGATACCTAGGGAAAAAATCACCTAAGGTGAGAGAACTCATATATGCACACTACTGATAGCTCTTTCCTTTTTTCTTTTTTTTTTTGATGAAAGGTAAATAATATATTGAATCAAAACAATATACATTGATCCTTGGGGCATACCCCAATCAAAACTTGTAATCAAAACATCAAATTCATCTATACATCTAAAATATCAAAATGTAATTAGTTCTCTGGGATATAATATATATAAAATCCTATATATAATTGTTTTAATCTTGGAAACTACATCTAAGCTTGTAACAGAAGCAGGCTCTAGCTGTATAACATTCCTAGTTTTCCATACTGCATATATGCTACACATGAATGCTAGTCCAGCAGCTTTGCTTCTAAGATGTTCTCCAATGTAATCGTTCCTAATCCACTTAATGGCACTAAATAGCGTAGACATAGTTCTTGTCAATCCCAACCATTCTCGAATAAGATTCCAAACTTCACTTGTAAAAGAGCATTTAAAAAATAAATAGTCAACATTTTCTAGTTCAACAATACAAAAGCCATATGTTCAGCCTATCTCCAAAAATAGTTGGTTATCCTTTATTGGTAGTCTATTTCGAAGACTAAGCTATGCAATGAAAGAGAATTTTGGTGGTATAATGTCATCCATAGTCGTCTTGTATGCTTGACTCTCAATAATTCATAGATTTTCTGTACTGATGGGGTTCCATTTATACACAACTTTTGCATGCCATACACTACTTCCCTTCGGCCACCTAACTTATCCACCAATTTATTCCGAACCATTGCCAATTTTTTTAGTAGGGGTGAGTCATGGTTGTGAGGTTCCCAATCTCTTATTGATATGTCCTTCAAATATACTTCATGAATCCATCTTACCCATAAGGAATCTACTTTGGCATGAATATTCCATAGCACTTTAGATAACAGTGCCAAATTCCATAGTTTACAATTTTCAGTCCCAGTCCACCCTCCTCTTTTGGTACATAGATACTATCCCATGCCACTTTAAAGTATTTACCATGCCATAAGAACAACCTATATATGGAGGTTATCCTCTCTAGGATAGTTGTTGGAATGGGAAATTCTTGGAGCCAAAAGGAAAGTACCCCTTGAATGATAGAATTTATAAGTTCAATTTTACCCACATACGATAGAGTTTGACCATTCCATGAATTAATATACGCCTTTACAGATTCAAGTAGAACAAAAAATTGGGCCATTGAGACCTTCATAGGTGCCATAGGGACCCCCAAGTATCGGACTAGAAATTCACCCATAGGGTATTCCATCATTTGTATGATATTCTCCCTTTCATGTCCACATACCCCAGCTAGGTAAATGCTAGATTTTGAAGCATTCACCTTTAGGTCTGCCACCTTTCTCAGTTCATTCAACACCTCTATCAATATCCCTATAAAAGTAGAATCACCTCTAGAAAAAAGCATGAGATCATCTGTAAAAGAAAAATGAAATACCAAGTTGTTTATACTTTAGGTGGAAGTGAAATTAAGGGTTGGCAGTTGTCATTTTTAACATTCTTGAGAGGTACTCCAAACCAAATAGGAAAAGTGTTGGTGACATAGCGTCTCCTTGTCTTAAACCCCTTTGACCCTTGAACATACCATGTAATGAGCCATTTATTTATATTGAGAAGGAAGTGGTAGTTATAAATTCCATAATCCACCGTATAAATTTAATAGGGAAACCCAACCCTTTCATCATATCTTCCAAAAACTCCCATGAAACCGTGTCATAAGCTTTTGTGATGTCTATTTTTATCATACATCGTGGTGAAATCCACTTTCTAGTATAACCTAGAACGAGTTCTTGCGCTAGAAAAATAGTATCAAGCATATTTCTACCTGGCACAAAGGTGGTTTGAGCTAGATCTATAATTTTTCCCACAACCTCCACCATATGTTCATTCAGTATTTTTGTGATCACCTTATAAACAACATTCATACAAGCTATTGGTCTGAAGTCTATTACTCTCTTTTTTGTTATCTTTGGAATGAGTGTGATGATGGTATGGTTTAATTGTTTACGCATTTAACTAGTGGTAAAAAATTCCTTCACAACCAAGATTACTTCTGGTCCAACCATATCCCAGTGTTTTCTGAAGAAGGTAGAAGTATATCCATCCAGCCTCGGAGCTTTGTCATTGCCTATATTAAACATAACCCTCTTGATCTCCTCATCCAAAATTGGGGCAACCATTAATTCCTGTGTCTCCACATCCAAGATCGATCCATTCCTTACTACATTTGAATCTAACTTGTTCAGGGGAGTTGATGTGTTAAAAAGCTCTTGATAGAAACTTAAACAACAATTCACCACTTCTACGAGTAATGTGGTTACGGATCTATCCTCCCTGATGATGTGAGAGATAGTATTCTGCTTTCCTCTCTTTTAGGTTACTGCATAGAAATATTTCGTGTTTCTATTAACCTCTATAAGATACTTACATTTAGGTTTTTGTTAAAAATTCTCTCTGCATCTAGTAAAAATTGAGCCTACTTCCTTTTGATGTTCACCTTATGTTTCAACCCCACATCTTCAGGCCTATTGAGAGAAGCCTAATATGTTAGTTGAAAATCCCCTTATGCCTTCTAAACCTTACTAGATATGTGCCTGTATGCTTCGGAATTCAGAGTTTTCAGAGGATATTTTAGTGCCTTCTACTTTATACAAAGAGCATATTGAGTTGTTCCCTCTACTGCCATCTCCCAACTACTAGCTACAATATCTTGAAACTAAGGGTGGTTAAGCCACATGTTAAAAAACTTGAATTTTTTTTCCTTGTACTTCCAGTTGGTTGATAGCCACCATTAATGGATAGTGATCTGATTATGCCATCTTGTATAAAAAGTGAGCTAAACAATTATAACCCAAAAAACCCTTTGCTTGATTAAGGAGTACCTAATCCAGTTTTGCCCATAAGTGATCTTTGTGCCAATTAAAGAATTCCCCCAATATGGAGCATCTTTTAGCCCAAGTATCATTCTGAAATCTAATAGGTCTTTAAGCAAATATGCTGAGGGAGGATGACATCCAAGCCTTTCTCTTGCTACACACACACACAAGTAAAGTCCCCCATTATGATCCAAGGTATCAAGGAGTCTACATTCAACTTTATTAGTTTCTGCCATAATTCCCTTCTTCTTATCACACTATATAAACCATAAACAAAAGATACTATAAATGAAAACTGAGATATACTGCATTGGATTTTCATATGAATAAATTGTTCTCCCACCTCTAACATACAACACTAATAAAAAGCAGAATTCCATATAATACATGTTCTTCCTCCTATAATAGATCCAAAGTTGTGACAAAAGTCTCATCCTTTAAATCTATTTTTCATCATCTTACTCAAACTATCAGTCGATAATTTGGTTTCAAGAAAACAAGCAAACTTACACTCGTGTTGTCTAATAAGATTGACAACACTATGTTGTCTTGAGGCCTTGTTTAGGCCTCGAACTTTCCAACATAGTATCCTCACTTGTCAATTTGGGGGGCCTTCCCCCTCCTGTCTTCTTTAGAGCTTCATTGGTATTCTTTCCTCTCTATTGTTACCCATTTCCACTTGCATACTTCTCCTCTTAGTCACTGTTCTATTGATTTGTGTCATCACTGCCTTCCCCTTGTTAAGATTTCTGTGAGTATACACCTTCTGCCATTCTCCATCATTTACTTTTTTGGGATCCATCTGAGTTTAAAGTATCCTGTGTCCCCTCATTCTAGTTAATTCCTCCTTGCACCCAGTTCCTTCACACTGTGTATGATTGCTGTCTCCCGTATGCAGAGACAGAACGGAATAAAAATGTAGAGACGGAACAAAACAAAAATTGGAGACAGTAAGGTGTTTCGTTATGATGGACAGAACAGAAAAACTGTCTCCGTCTCAAGAACAGAAATGTGTTTGGTTGCAGTGGACAGAACATAAAAATTGTGTCAATGACAAAAATACCCCTGTAGTTTAATATGAGTAGAAATATGTACTTCATTGATAATTTTATTTCGAATGATTTGTATTAGTTAAAAAATTAACAAATAATAATAAAAATAAAAATAAAAAATTAATATCGAATAATAATAATAATAATAATAATAATAATAGTAACAAAATTAATAATAATAATAATAATGATGATGATGATGATAATAATAATAAGATAATTAATTTCGTGTAATAAAAATAATAATAAAATGAAAAAAATAAAATAATAACAATAATAATAATAAGCACAAAATGTATAATAATAATAAATTTTAATAATAATAAATACAAAATTTATAATAATAATAATAATAAATTAATAATAATAATGATGATGATAATAATAATAATAATAATAGCAATAATAATAATAATAATAATAAATACAAAATTAATAATAATTATTATTATCATAATAATAATAATAATAATAATAATAATAATAATAATAATAATAATAATAAATTAAATTAAACTAAATTAAATTAAACATTGGATAAGAAATAAAATGAGAAACTTAAATATTTCATTAATCAAATGAGATACCAAAAACTTACATACATCAAGTTATTGAATCAAAAAATTCCTACGAATTAGAAATTTCAGTATATAAAAATTTAATAAAACATCTAAGCATTCATAGAATTAATTACATAATAGGTTCAACATACATTTAAATAAAACATCTAAGCATTCATAGAAGTAATTACATAATTGGTTAAAGATACATTAAAGCCTTATAATTTATTAATAATATCCTTAACAATAATTCCCAAAATGACTCCAATAGCAATGAGTAAAAATGCTTGACTCCATGTCATTTTTGTCTGCAAAGTTGCAACTTCACTGATTTGTTCATTTGATGGAAGTGCAAATTGATTCGACATTGATGAGGGTTCATTGGCGGTAGGAACAATGTCTTTATTGCGATGAGTCCGCCTATATAGGTCCATGACATAAGCACTCTGTGCTTCATCCAAAGTCCGATACCTCTTGAATCTAGCATTAGGAAACCCCTCAGTTGCCAATTTTACATCATCGTAATTTGTAAAAATACCTACTTGACGTCTAACAAAGACCAAATAGAAGTCGTATCTTCCCATAGTTAAGTACCTGAAAATGAATCATATTATCAGCATTCATACACGTACATAAATGACAAACATTAAGAAGTTACGTTTGAAGCATTACATTAACTTTTATGTAATTCATAAATGTTAATATTTATAACTTGAAGTTTTGAACTTAATTTCAATTTAAAATTATTCTTTGTATTTTCTTATCATTATTGAGGGGTTCCAGCAGATACTCAAAACTTATGATTGAGTTTGTTTCTATACTTGCAATTAATTAGTTCTTTTGTAGGGGATGCTAGTGTTTTGGTTTAATTATGTTGATGTTATATAGTTTAATTGTAGTGTTTGATGATTTTAAAGTGTTCAAGTTATTTAGATATGGAATCTATTTCTAAGTTGTCTATAATGGTAAAGAGCAATGGTTTGCAAAAACACCAAGCAAAAGAACATCACGTTGCATATGTCATACAATTTTCATTGCTATCAAAATTAATTACAACAAACAGTTAGTGCCAAGATATACTTCAGACAACCCAAGGCATAATCCAAAGTTGTCAAAAACAATCAGATATATGATAGCATAATGCAGATTAAATTCAAAAAGAAGGAAATACCTGTCAAAAGAAACAGAAGAAAATCTTTGGAGATATATAATCTTTGGATTCAATCAAAACACATATGCAACCTCTCACCGAACAACAACCCAGGATTCCTAAACAGAAACAAAGAAAAAGGTTAAAAAATTCAAAAGGAAATCAGAGGATGATCCAAAACCCAGAAAATTTTTGTGGTTTTGCAAGCATCAAGCATTACAAACTAAAAGTGTAGAATCCCATTTTTCTGATAATAAGGAAAGGCCAAAAAACGAAGAAATCAAACAGGACAAATACAACGGCAGTCTGATATTTGTTTATAACCACCAGGCCAAGTAATAATATTATGTTTATAACTAAACAAATTTACACATTCCATTTTTTGCACTCAAGACGCCAATATGAAGACAACTACATAATACAAAATACATTCTCTTACAATTCCCAATTTTAACGAAACCTTCAGAAAGAGACAATAATAGTTTAGTTAAATCTAGAGGGTAGAATAAGAAACAAGGTTCGATTCAATACCAACATCCTCGAATCGAAAACTATTCGACGCTTACAATACAAAAGCACAGATCCCACAATCAAGAAACCCATTTGATTAAGACGTTTCAAGAAACATGGAGACTCTGAAACAAACAGGGAGAGATGGGTATTGCAAGACCACATATACCAAGACCCAACAGACCGAAGGTCTCCATTTCTCACAAACATCCTCCATTTTTGACCCCAGATAAGAAAATGAGAAGAAGAAGACAATGTACAACAAATTTGCGCAACCACAGAAAAGTCAAGCAAGGAAGCAATGACATTTTTCTAGCATAAATAAAACACTTACTTGACTGCCGAGATGAACATGTTAGGGAAGAAGGGCAACGTGCGAGAGAGAAGCTACGGGACTTGACTGTAGAGAGAGAGGAGTGATTTTGTTGAGGGAGAAGGGGGCCTGCTTTGGACAACCCAAATGACAACCGAGAAAGAAGTGGGGTAATTTTGGATAAAGGCTTTGTTTTGTTTTCAGAGACAAGGACAAAAGTTTTTGTCTTTCGATTTTCGGAGTAACAAAAGTTTTTGTTTCTGTCATCTGGGGACAGAAGACAAAAGTCTTGGGACAACAACCAAACATGGGGGAGGGACAAGATTTTTTTGTTTTGTCATCTATCCCCACTAATAAGGAAAACAACCATACACTGCGTCAGTACTACCTTCATTCTGTGTTTGTTGTTCTCCCTCCTTGTCAGGATTTCCTTCTTGAGTGGCTCCTACATGAGCTTTTAGTTGTTCATATATTCCTTTCTCCATCTCCTGGTTGGGCTGATTCATATCATTGCCATCCATAACAATTTTAATACCTCCTGCATTTACTGGGCTCTTCATCTGTTTCTTCTTAATTCTTTCTTTGGATTTGCATTCAAAAAGGTTATGACCAAATTGTTTACAATGGCAACAGTAGCTAGGGAAAGTATCATAGTATACCACTTGTGTGTATCGGGTACCCCTAAGCATCTTCACATCAAAGCTTGTCACTGCTTGTCTTGACACATCAACTTCTACTAATATTCTAACATAGCCAATCCGTGACTTTCTGCTATTGATTTTGTCCGTGCAAAGTGATCTTCCAATACGAGATCCTAGTTTCAATAGCCCCCTCTCATTCCGCAACTTCAAAGGTACATTAGCAAATTGTAGCCATATGGGAACTTCCATAAAATCTTTATAGTCAAATGCAACACATACGGTCCCATACAACACATACGGTCCCCCTACTAGTACATTAGTGCGATCCGCTTCCGTGTCAAATTGAAAAAACGGATTTTACATTGAACATTCCATTTTGCAATTAGTCCTTCAAGTGCCTTCATTCCTGGAAATCTCCCTGTGAAGCATCCCACAAGACAAAATCCCTATTCTTGTTCAATTTGTATCACATCTTCTTCCTCCATGATGACTTCATCATCTACCCGCAAATAATATAGCTGCATTCCTTGTTTTAGCTCTCTATTGTTCCTGAATAAGCTTACACAAGATGGCTTGGTTTTTCCTTCACCCTTCTTGTTTGAAATTGGGTTTAACATTTTGTCGAGCACCTTTGGGGTGGATTCTTCATTCTCTGATTCCAAAGCTTCAATGTGTGCATTCTCCCTATCTGTATCCTCATCAGAAGTGGTTGATTCCTCATCATTGTCAACTCCACCTTTACTCACCCCACCAGTACCCACATTTGCAATTTTTCTCCGTAAACCTCCTCCACTATTTGCAGCACCCAAAAAACCATCCCATATTGTTTCTCTGCATGTATTATCCTTCTTTTCCCTAATTCCAATATATTTTTCCTTTCTATAAACCACAGTATTATGCATACTTGCCACCTGCACTAGTGACTGATTATTTGCTCTTGGTTCCTTACTACCCAGATGCCTGCCTTATAATGTTTCTTTTGATACACCCTCTCTATTTGCTCTCCTAGCCATATTTATATCCTTTTTACACCCCCCCCCCCCCCCACCCCCACATAGCTTTACACTCTAATCTCCTACACTTCATTGTTGGCATTGTCTTGAGTTCTTATAAGTGGCTCTCGAGATCCCTTTGCCTACAAGCCCATAACACAATAAGCTATAATATCCTTATGGTGTCTTCTTCTTCTTCTTACCCATACTTCAATGAACCAAGAAGCCAGGCAAGAATTTGCCCTAAAATGTATCTTAAGAATTTCAAACTTTTAATAATAACAGGCAAAATCAATCCAAACTCATAGGATGAATCTAGAAAATTTGAATATTGTCTAGCTGAAAAGTATGCGATACTTAGGAGAGAAATCGCCTAAGGTGACAAAGCTCACATACGCATACTACTAATAGCTCTTTCTTTCTTTTTTTAATGAAACATAAATATTATATTGTACACAATCATATGTACATTAATCTTTGGGGCATACCCAAATCATAAGAGTAATCCAAAACCTACATCCAATACAACTAATTCCCCATTACATCCAAAAAAAGGTTAAAAGCATAAAAATACATCAAAATCCCTTATACATCTGAATCGTCGAAATGTAATAAAATCCATGGGATACAGTTTATATAATATTCTATACATAACTGTTTTACATCTAAGCTTATAATAGAAGCAGACTCTAGCTATATGGTATTCTTCCATACCATGTAAATGGTGCTTGAGAGTGCAAGTCTAGCAGTTTTTCTTCTAAGATGTGCTCCAATGTAGTCTTCCGGATCCATTGATGGCACTAGATAGTGAGGACAAAGTATGGGTCATTCCTATCCTTGCCCAAATGGCATTCAAAACTTCACCTGTAAAAGCACATTGGAAGAATAAATGGTCAACGGTTTCAAGTTCAACATTACACAAGCCACATGTTTGTTCTATCTCCAAGAATTGTAAGTTATCCTTTGTGAGTAGTCTATTTCGAAGATTAAGCCATGCAATGAAGGAGAACTTTAGGGGTATATATTGCTTCCATATAAAAGCCATCCGTGGTTTCCGTGTATGCTTGACTCTCATTAGTTCATATATTTTGTGATGAAGGATTTCCTTTTACACACAGCTTCTGCATATCGTTGACTACTTCTCCTGGGCCTCCTAATTTTTCCACCAATTTATCCCGAATTCATGACAGTTTTTGCAACAAAGGTGAGTCACAATTATGAGGTATCCAATCCCAAATTAATCTTCCCCTCAAATATTCTTCATGTATCCAGCTTACCTATAATGAGTCTTCTTTGGCATGAATATTCCATAGTACTTTGGCTAATTGTGCATTTTTCCATTTCTTGCAATTTTTCAATCCTAGACCTCCCTTAACTTTTGGAGTACATACATTTTCCCAAGCCACTTTAAAGTGCTGGCCACCCTATATGAACAGTCTATAAATGGAGGTTAGCCTATCTAGGAATGTAGTGGGGATAGGAAATGCTTGGAAACAAAAGGAAAGCACTCCTTGAATGATAGAGTTTATGAGTTCAATTATGCCCATAAATGAAAGGGATTACCCTTCTAAGAATTGAGATAGGCCTCAACATATTCAATAAGCACTAAAAACTGGGCCACCGAAACCTTCATTGGTGCCAGTGGGACCCCTAAATATTGGACTAGGAAATCTCCTAAAGGGTACTCCACCATCTGCCTTAAGTTCTCCCTCTCATATCCATCCACCCCTGCTATGTATATACTAGACTTTAACAAATTCACTTTTAGCCCTGCCACCCTTTCCGATTCATCCAACACATCCACTAGTATGCTTACAGAAGCTTAATCGCCTCTAGAAAAGAGCATAAGATCATCCGCAAAAGCAAAGTGGGTAATACCTAGATATTTGCATTTTAAATGGAAATGAAACTGCGGAGTTGTTGTTCTGTTCCTTAATAACTGTGACAAATACTCCATCCTAAGTAGGAATAATGTGGGTGACATTTGGTCACTTGTCTTAGTCCCCTTCGACCTTTGAACTTTCCATGCAATGAGTCACTTGTTGAGATTAATTATGAAGTAGTTTGCACACATTCTATGACCCAACCTATGAATTTTGTAAGGAAACCAAAACTTATCATCATATTCTCAAGAAACTCCCATTCAATTGTATCATAGGCTTTGGTAATATCTACTTTTATCCGCTTCCTTGTGTAACCCCTTACAAGTTCCTGGGCAAGAAACACATTATCTAGTATGTTCCTCCTTGGTACGAAAGTAGCCTATGCTGGATCCACAACTTTCCCCACCACCATCATCATATACTCATTTGGAATTTTAGTAATCACCTTATAAACCACATTTAGGAAAGCAATAGGTCTGATGTATGTTACTCTTGGTGCAGCCTTGGTCTTTGGAATAAGAGTGATAATGGAGTCGTTAAGCTGCTTTAACAAGTTTCTAGTGGTAAATTCTTCATTGCTGACAAAACATTTGGTCATACTCTTTCCCACTGCTGTTTGAAGAAGGCTGAAGTGTAACCATCTGGCCCTTGGGCTTTATCATCTCCTATGCCAAACAAGGCCCTCTTTATCTCCTTATCACAGATTGGAGTAACTAATACTTCCCGTGCATGCTCATCTAGGATCAGTCCACTCCTTACAACGTCTACATCTAGACTGTGCAGAGGAGGTATTGTGTGTAAGAGGTTTTGATAAAAATTCAGACAGCAGCTTACCTCTTTCATTGAGGTAGTGGCAGTTCCATCTTCCCTGATGATGTGGGATATAGTGTTCTATTTTCCTCTTTTTCCTCACAACTGCATGAAAGTATTTGGTGTTTTTGTCAGCCTCGGTGAGATGTGTGCATTTGGCTTTTTGCTGATAATAGTGTCTTTCAGCATCCAAAAGAAAATTAGCATGCTTCCTTTTAGTCGTCACTTCTTGATTCAGTTCAATGTCTTCATGCCTATTTGGGGAGGCCATATAGGCAATTTGAAAAGTCTTTTGTGTTTACTTGAACTTGGTAGAGATGTTCCCATATGCCTCAAAGTTCAAAGATTTCATAGGATATTTCAAGTCCTTTAGTTTCCTACACAGTGCATATTGATCTGTCCCCTCCACTGCCCTCTCCCAGCCACTGTCTATAATCTCCTGTACATGAGGATGTTTCAGCCACATGTTGAAAAAATTGAAAGGTTTCTTACCAAGCAATTCCATTCAGTTGATGTTCACTAGAACTAGGCAGTGATCAGATTCTGCTTTCATTTCCAAGAAGTGTGCAAGGCAATTATACCCCAAAGAGTCCCATACTGAGTTCAGGAGTACCCTATTGAGTTTAGCTCATAATTGATTTTTGTTCCAAGTTTAGAACTCCCCTCTACTTGGAGCATCCTCCAGCCCTAAAACCAATCTGAAGTCCAAATGGTCTTTAAGTAGGTAAGCGAGGGGGGCAGGCATCCTAGCCTTTCCCTTGCTGCACAAACATAGTTAAAACATAGGATCCAAGGCCTGTCTAGTTCCATATTCACTCCCTTAAGTTTCTGCCAAAGGTCCTTTCTTTTGGTGACACTATATAAATCGTATATAAATGATACTGAAAAGGAGAATTGTAAGATTCTGCATTGAATTCTAGCATGAATGTACTGGTCTCCTATCTCCAAGACCTAGCACTTGTAAAGAGTGGGATCCCATATAATACACATTCTGCCTCCAGTAATAGGTCCAAAATTGTGACAGCATTCCCTTCCTCCAAATCTGTTTCTTATCATCTTGTTCAAACTATCTAAGGATAACTAGTTTCTAGTAAACAAGCAAACTTACAATTATGTTGTCTCATGAGGTTGACAACACCATGTTGTCTCGAGGCCTTGTTTAGGCCTTGGACATTCCAGGAAAGTAGTTTCATTTTTCTGGTAGGGGAGGCCTCCCCCCTCCTGTCCTTCTTGTAGCTTCATTATTACTCATACCTCCTTCCTCCCTGTTACTGCCCACCTGCCTTGTAGTTCTCTTCTCATTCCCTGTCCTATTTGGTTGTATCATGACTGCCTTTCCCGTGCTAGCATTCCTATAATTTTATACCTTTGTCATGCCCCCGTATTCACTTTGTTGGAAGCCATCCGAGGTTGACATATTCTGACCCCCCTTAATCTAGTGATATCTCCCCTACTTTCCATTCCTTTAGTACAAACTTCCTTCTGTAGTTATTGTTCTCCCTCCCTGGTAGGAATTGCCTCTTGAGTCCCTCCCTCTTAAGCTTCTAATTGTTCTGGTAGTCCCTTTTTTGTTTCTTGATTAGACTGGTTCCTCTCCCTACCTTCCTCGATAATATCACCTGTAATTATAGTGTCTCTCTTCTGTTGCTTATTGGTTTTTTCCCTTACAATCAAAAGGGTTGTGACCAAATTTCTTACAGTGGCTGCAGTAATCTGGGAAGGTCTTATAGAGTACCAATTGAGTGTGTCTTGTGCCTCCAGGTAGTTTCACTTCAAAACTTATCGCAGGTATTTTGGAGACATCAACTTCCACTAGTAATCTTGCATAGCCTATTTGGGACTTGTTGCTGGTGATGTTGGCCCCTGAAAATTTTTTTATATTTATTTAAGCATGTCTAATTTATTTTGAGGGTTTAGCTCTTAAGAAATGGAGCTTTATTGATGGATTTTGTTTTAAATTAGAGTTGATTTAAGTTTTTAGATATTAAAAGGAATAAGATGAATTGAGGGCATTTTGGGAAGTTTAATAATGTGTTTAAAGACTAAGGCTTCCATGGAGGGTTATTTTAGTCTTTTGGAGCTTAATTAAA
>JANIJH010000212.1:46848-63076 GCA_024520975.1 Erythroxylum areolatum
TTTTAATGTTGGGTCCACGGGATGCACATATCGGGCAAGCCCGACCCATGCGACCACAACCTTAATCAGTATTGTCCAATGGTGAGAGGCGTCCACGTAAAGTGGAACAAAACCCTGAGGTCTTGGATTCGAGGCACTAACTCACCCAAGGCCAGAGGGGACAATACTGCTTAAGGTTGTGGTCGCATGGGTCGGGCTTGCCCGATATGTGCATCCCGTGGACCCAACAGATCTTATCTGTGCACATAGGCTTTCCCATTTGGGAACCAAGCTTTGAGATCCCTCTTTCATTCCACAGTTCTAATGATACATTTGGCAGCTGCACCCATATAGGAACTTTCATGAATTCATTTTAGTCTAATGCAAATCCTCGGGAAAGTTTTTTCAGTAGCAAAGTTCTCCCCTGCACTATATACGGACCTCCTACCAAGATAGTGGTGTGATCTTCTTTTGTATTAAATTGGAATATCAACCAACCCTGGCTATGAGGTAGAATTCTGCATTGCACTTTCCATTTCACCATTTGCCCTTCCAAAGCCTTCATCCCTAGGAACCTTCCTGTGAAGCACCCCACCAGGCAGTAACCCCATTTGCTCAATTTCTGATACATCTTCATTCTCCATAATAACCTTGTCTTCTACTTGCACATATTCAAGTTGTAGCCCTTGTGTTAACTCTCTGTTATTCCTGAATAGATTGGTATATGAAGGTTTAGTGTTGCCTTCACCATTCTTATCTGAAGTTAGTTTTGGCATTCTGTTGAGCACCTTCGAGGTAGGTTCCTCTTCCTCTGAGTCCGATGCTTCTGTGGTTACATTCTCCCCATCTATATCCTCATCAGCTGTGGATGCATCCTCATCCCCCCAGAAAGGTAAATATATATTGAATCACAAAAAGATATGTACAAAGTCCTTGGGGCATACCTTGACCAGAGTTTGCAATCATGTCATCAAGATTAATTATACAACCAAAATATCAAAATACATCCAAAATATCCCCAGTACATCTGAAATACCAGAATAATATCAAGTTCCCCAATATATCCAGAATATCAAAAAGTAATAATTTCCATAGGATACAATCGGTATAAGATATGATACATAACTATTTTAATTTTGGAAATTACATCTAAGCTCGTAGCAGAAGCAAACTCTAGCTATATAACATTCCTAATCTTCCATACCATGTATATGGCACATATGAGTGCAAGTCTAGTAGCTTTGCTTCTGAGACGTGCTCCAGTGTAATCTTTCTAGATCCATTTGATAGCACTAGACAGTGTGGACATAGTTTGGGTCAAACCCAGCCACTCCCGGATAGCATTCCAAACTTTAGCTGTGAAAGAGCATTTAAAAAATAAACGGTTAACAGTTTCTATTTCAACGTTACAAAAAACACACTTTCAATCTCCAAAAATAGTAGGTTATCTTTTATTGGTAGTCTATTCCGGAGGCTAAGCCATGTAATGAAGGAGAATTTCGGAGGGATGTATATCTTCCATATGAATTCCATCTATGGTCTTCTTATTTTCTTTACTCTCAATAACTCATAAGTGTTCTGTGAAGAAAGGAGTCCATTTACACACAACTTCTGCATGCCACTCTCCACTCCCCTTCGGCCTCCTAATTTTTCCACCAAGTTGTCCCAACTTGAGGCTAGTTTTTTCAGCAAAGGTTAGTCTTGGCTATGTGGTTTCCACTCCCAAATTGATATGTTCTTCAAATACACTTCATGAATCCACCTTACCCATAATGAGTCTGCCTTGGCATGAATGTTCCATAGCACTTTGGCTAGTAGTGTCGAGTTCCACTGCTTGCAATTTTTCAGACTGAGTCCACCCTTATCTATTGTAGCACAAATGTTTTCCTATGAAACTCTAAAATGTCTACAGATGGAGGTTATCCTCTCCAGGATTGTTGTTAGGATGGGGAAAGCTTGGAGCCAAAAGGAGAGAAACCCTTGAATAATAGACTTTAGAAGCTCAATTCTGCCCACATAAGATAGGAAGTGACCAGCCCATATGTTAATACAAGCCTCAACAGATTCAATAAGAACATAACATTGCCACTGACACTTTCATAGGTGCTAGAGGGACTCCCAAATACCGTATAGGAAATTCACCTATAGGGTACTCCACCATCTCTAAGATTCTCTCCCTCTCATATCCATATGCCCATGCTAAGTATATGCTTAATTTTGACACATTTATCTTCAACCCTGCCACCTGATGCAATTGCTCCAACACTCTACTAGAAGGCCTATAGACATTAGATCTCCTCGAGAAAATAGCATAAGGTCATCCGCAAAAGCAAAGTGTGTAATACCAAGCAGTTTACACTTCGGATGGAAGTGAAACTGAGGACTTCCTATTCTAATTTCCAACAACCATGAGATGTACTCTAGGCCAAGTAAGAAGAGAGTGGGAGAAATTGGGTCACCTTTCATTAATCCCCTTATATGTTTAAACATCTCGTGTAGTGACCCATTTATTGATATTGAGTAGGAAGGAGTTTGTATACACTCCATAATCCACCAAATAAACATTATTGGAAACACCAAACCTTTCATCATATCCTCAAGGAACTCCCATGCAATTGTATCATAGGCTTTTGTGATATCAATTTTAATCATACATCTTAGTGAAATCAACTTCCTAGTATAACCACCTTACTAGTTCCTGCACTAGGAAGACATTATCAAGCATGCTTCTCCCTAGCACAAAAGCTACCTATGCTGGATCAATGAGTTTTCCCATAACCTTCACCATACGCTCAATCAGAATCTTTGTGATCACCTTGTAGATAACATTCAGGTAGGCTATGAGTCTTAAGTCATTAACCTTTGATGCTAGTTTGGTCTTCGGAATCAGTGTAAGAATTGTATGGTTAATCTACTTCAACATAAGACTAGTGGAAAGGAATTCCTTTATGGCTGCAATGATATCTGGTCCCACCCGATCCCCTTTTATTTTTAAAGAAAGCGGCTATATATCCATCATGCCCTGGGGCTTTGTCATCACCAATACCAAACATAGCCTGCTTGATCTCACCATCCGTGATTAGGGCAGTCAATGATTCATGGTCTTCCTGGTCCAATACAGCACCGTTTCTCACCAAATTATTGTATACTCTTTCCTAGATGGATGAAGTACCAAAGAGCCCTTAATAATAGCTTACAACACTCTCAGCCACTTCTTTCATGGATGTTGTTTATGCACCATCCTCCTTGATGAGATGGGAAATTGCTTTCTGCCTTCCTCTCTTCTAAGCCACTGTATGAAAATATCTAATACTTTTATCAGTTTCCATTAAGTGCTTGCATTTAGCCTTTTGTTGGCAAAATTATCTCTTTGCATCTTGCATGAATACCGCTTGCTTCCTTTTCAAATTCACCTCATGTTGCAACACTTCATCATCAGGTTTACTTAGTAAAGTCGTATACATAACTTGGAAATCCTCTTGAGCCATCTTAGCTTTGCTTGAGATGTGGCATAAGCTTTGGAGTTCAAAACTTTCAGGGGATCTTAAAAGCCTTCGATTTTGTGCACAGGATGCACTGTACAGTCCCCTCTACTTTCATGTCCCAAGTGTTGGCAACCAAGTCCTGAAAGTAAGGATGGTTGAGCTACATATTCAAGAATTTGAAAGGTTTCTTACCGTGGCACTCCTGCTAGTGGAAGTCTACTATAATAAGGCAATGATCTGAATCTATCATCATATGTTGGAAGTAGGCTGAACAATTCATACCCAATGCTCCCCAAGCTTGATTTATAATGACCCTATCCAGTTTTGCCCATACATTTTTTTTATTCCATGTGAAGAACTCCCCTCTAAATGGAGCATCTTCTAATCCTAGGGTCATTCGGAAATTTTGTAGGTCTTTGAGCAAGTAAGCAGAGGGTGGTTGTCAACCAAGTCTTTCATTAGCAGTACAAACAATTGAAATCCCCCATTAGTATCCATGGCATCAATGGATCCAAAGCTTGCTCTATCAGATGATGCCATAACTTCCTTCTTTTATTCATACTATACAGCCCATACAGAAATGTCACTAGGAATTGCATCTAAAATGTTCAACACTACACACTGCAGTGAACAAATTGTTCTCCCTGCACCAACATATGGCATTGATAAAAGAAAGGGTTCCAAGCAATAGCAATAGCAATTCGTCCTCCTATAATAAAATCAAAATTATGACTATTTTCCCATCCCCGGAACTTATTTGTCATCATGATACCCAAACCATCTAGAGATAATTTTGTTTTCAGAAAGCAAGAAAATTTACTATTGTTTTGTCTAATAAAGTTAACAGCACTATGTTGTCTCGAAGCCTTATTTAGCCTCGGACGTTCCAGCACAAAATCTTCATTTTCTAATTTGGGAGGGTATCTCCCCTCCTGGTCTCTTTGTTCCTTCGGCAGTACACTTTTCCTTCACTTCGCTATTTACACCCATATTGGCTTGCACATTATCGCCTTTAATCATTCCTCTATTGGATGTCATCACAGCCTTACCTGTGTTGCTGTTTTTATAGTTTTGCACCTTCTGCCATTCACTTCCACTGACTGATCTTGGCTCCCTTAAGGTCTGTATAGGTTTAGGTCCCCCTTTCATTTTCTGCCTCACTATTCAGAGTAGTTACCTTTCTCCCTTTTGTCTGTGTTTGTTGTCCACTTTCCTGGTCTAAATTTATCATATTATTTAGTCCCAAATGGCCTCTCAATTGTTCAAGAGTCTCAACTTTTATCCCTTGCTTGGTCTGATTCTTAGAGCCTCCATCCTCATTAACTTCACGTTTGTCCAATGAGTTGCCATCTATCATGCCTCCCACTGTTATAGTTTTCTTCGGTAGCTTCTTATTGATTCTTTTAATGGCTTTACATTCAAAAGGGTTATGCTCGAATTGCTTGCAATGGCAGCAGTAACTTGGGAAAGTCTCAAAGATCACCATTTGAGTGTATCTACCACCCTCGGCATCTTAACATCGAAACTGGTCATTGACTTTTTGAGTACATCCACTTCGACCAAAATTCTTGCATACTTGATTCTTGATTTCTTACTTGTTATCTTGTTTGTGTAAATTGGTTTTCCAACTCGGGATCCTAGCTTGGACAACCTTTTTCATTCCACAGCTCCAAAGGGACATTTGAAAATTGCAACCAAATTGGGACTTCCTGAAATCTTGGTAATTAAAAGCAAATCCTTTAGTGATTTTTTTCAGTAGTAAGGTCTTCCCATATAGGACGTATGGTCCACCTGTCAACACATTCAACTGGTCTTCTTCTGCATCAAATTGGAAAACTATCCAAACTTGGTCATACAACAGTATTCAATAATGCACTCCCCATTTTGCAATTAGACCTTCCAGTGTTTTCATTCCTAGGAATCTACCCGTAAAGTATCCTACAAGGCAATAACCCCATTCTTGTTCAATTGGTATGATGTCCTCTTCCTCCATAGTGACTTCATCATTAACCTATAGATATTCCAATTGCATCCCTTGTTTCAGCTCTCGATTGTTTCTGAATAGACTTACATATAAAGCCTTGTTTTTTCCTTCTTCAGTGTCTGCACAAACTAAGTTGGCATTTTGTCGAACACCTTCTATGCGACCTCGTCCTCTTCTGAACCATCAGAGTCTATTGAGTCTACACTCCCCACATCAGTATTACCTTCTTCAATAGACATGGAAGACTCCTAATCCTCCATTCCACCTTTGTCATCACCCTCGATCCCACATTGGCTGTTTTGCTCATAGCCACATCTTCACTATTCTCAATAACCAAAGCCCCTAATCTGACCCCTTACCTTTCCAACTGCTTGCCTTGTACTATACCTCTTCTTACCCTTGCACTGCTTGCCCCTTCAGCCATATTCAATTTCTATCTGCCCTCTGTCATCAATTGCTCACTCGCCTTTATCATCGGAGTTTGACTGTACCCCCCTCCTCCTGGTCATCATTGCCTATGCTGGTAGGTTTGCTTGCGTGCATTCCCTCCGCCTGCAATCCCAACACATAATATGTGGTGATCTGCCTTCCCTTATGCATTTTCTTCTTCTTTCCTATATTGTCAGAGTACCTATAAGCCCAGGCCAACGATTTACCCTAAACTAATGACTTTTGAATGTTTCCAATCTATTAAGTGTAGCCAGCAGACTTAGATTCAAAATTCACTAACTCACAAGAAATTAGACAAGAAGGTTGCATGTAATCTGGTCATGATGTGTGCAGTACTTAGGAGAAAAATCACCTGAGGTGAGAAGCTCACGACCGCATTTACTGGTAGCTCTTTCCTTTTTTTTGATACAAGGTAAATGGTATATTGCATCAAAAGTATATGCACATAGATCTTTGGGGCATACCCCGATCCATTGTGTTATCCAAAACCTACATCATTACAACCACTTCCCCATTACATCCAAAATGAGGCTAAAATAAAGACACTCCCAATTCCCTAATACATCCGAAAAGAGGCTAGAAACAAAAATACATCAACCAAGACAAACTCCATATCCCCTATTACATTAAAAAAAGGCTATAAAGCAAATTACATCAAGATCCCTTGTACAACCAAAGTATCAAAATGTAATAAGATCCATAGGATACAATCTATATAAGATTCTATACATAACTGCTTTAATTTTGATAACTATATCTAAGCTCGTCGCAGAAGCAGACTCTAACTGTATAACATTCTTGATCTTCCATATCATGTATATGGTATATATGAATGCAAGTCTATTGGCTTTACTTCTAAGATGTGCTCCAATGTAGTCTTTCTGGATCCATCTGATGGCACTAGCTAGAGTTGACATGGTTCGAGTCATTCCTAGCCATACCCTGATTGCAAGCCAGACTTCACCTATAAAAGAGCATAAAGAAAAGATGTTCAATAATTTCTAATTCAACATTACACAAGATACAATTTCGATCTATCTCCAAGAAGAGGAGGTTGTCTTTTTTAGGTAGTCTATTCCAGAGGCTAAGCCATGCTATGAAGGAGAGTTTTGGAGAAATGTATTTCTTCCATATGAATGTCATCCATGATCTTCTATTGTTCTTAATTCTCAATAGCTCAAAATCTTTCTGTGGTGAACATTTAGACATAATTTCTGCATACCATTCTCCACTCCCCTACAGCCTCCCAATTTTTCCACCAATATATCCTAAATTGAGGCTAGTTTTTTCAACAAAGGTGAGTCACGGCTATATGGTCTCCAATCCCAAATTGATGTATTCTTCAAATACACCTCATGAATCCACCTTACCCATAGCGAGTCTGCCTTAGCATAAATTTTCCATAGCACTTTGGCTAGTAGTGTTGAATTCCATAGCTTGCAATTTGTTAGCCTTAGTCCCCCTTCCTCAATTGGAGCACAAATGTTTTCCCATGCAACTCTATAATTTCTACCACCCATAAAAACACTCTACAGATGGAGGTTATCCTCACTAGGATGGTGATTGGAATGGGGAAGGCTTGGAGCAAAAAGAGAGCAGCCCTTGAATAACAATCTTGATAAGCTTAATTCTGCCCGCTTAAGATAGTGAATGAGTAGTCCATGTATTAATATATGCCTCAATAGATTCAATAAGCACTGAATATTGAGTCATCGAAACTTTCATTAGTGCCAACAAGACACCCAAATATCTGATAAGAAAGTCACCTATTGGGTACTCCACCATTTGTAAGATACTCTCCCTCTCATATCCATGTACCCTTGCTAGGTATATGCTTGATTTTGACAAATTTACCTTCAGCCCTGCCACCTGATTCAATTTCTCCAACATTTCTACTAGAATGCTTATGGACATTAGATCTCCCCTTGAAAATAGCATAAGGTCATCCCCAAAAGCAAAGTGTGTGATTCTAAGCAATTTACACTTCGGGTGGAAGTGAAACTGAGGGCTCTTTGTTCTAATTTTCAACAGTCGAGACAGGTACTCCATAAAAAGTAGGAATAAAGTGGGTGACATTGGATCACCTTGCCTCAAGCCCCTTCTGCCTTTGAACATCCTGTGTAATGATCCATTTATTGAAATCAAGTATGAAGGCGTTTGAACACATTCTATAATCTACAGAATAAACATTGTTAGAAACCCCAAACCTTTCATCATATCCTCAAGGAACTCCCATGCAATTGTGTCATAGGCTTTTGTAATGTCATGTTTAATCATACATCTCGATGAGTTCCTCTTCCTAGTATATCCCCTTTCTAGTTCCTATACTAAAAAAACATTGTCAAGGATGTTTCTCCCCGACACAAAAGCTACTTGAGCTAGATCGACGAGTTTCCCCATAACCTTCAACATTCACTCATTCAAAATCTTTATGATCACCTTGTATGTGACATTTAGGCAAGCTATAGGTCTAAATTCAGTTACCCTAGTTGCTGTTTTTGTTTTCGGAATCAAAGTGATAATTGTATGGTTAATCTGCTTCAGCATTTGATCATTTGCAAAGAATTCCTTCGTGGCTGCAATTAAATCTGATCCCACCTAATCCCATTGGCTTTTAAAGAAAGCATTTGTATATCCATCCGACCCTAGGGCTTTGTCATCCCCTATGTCAAACAATGCCCGCTTGATCTCATCATTCATGATCGGGACAATTAACGATTCCTAAGTTTCCAAGCCCAATACCACCCCACCATTTTTAACCACTTCAATATCTAGTCTTTCTTGAGTGGATGAAGTCCCAAGTAGCCCTTGATAATAGCTAACAACACACTCCGCTACTTCTTCTATTGATGTTATTTATGCTCCATCTTCCTTTATGAGATGGGAAATTGCATTTTGCCTACCTCTCTTCCTAACCACTACATGAAAATATTTGGTGCTTTTATCAACTTCTATCAAGTGCTTGCATTTTGCCTTTTGCTTGTAAAATTGCCTCTTCGCATCTTAAATGAACCCCGCCTGCTTTCTTCTGATATTCACCTCATGTTGCAACTTTTCATCATTGGGTTTACTTAGTGCAACCTTATATGCAACTTGGAAATCCTTTTAAGCCTTCTTGACTTTGTTTGAGATGTGGCCATAAACTTCAGAGTTCAAAACTTTCAAGGGGGTCTTTAGAGCATTCAATTTCTTACACAAAATGAATTGTGTTGATCCCTCTACTTCCATGTCCCAAGTATTGGCAACTGTGTTCTGAAAGCTAGGATGATTGAGCCATAAGTTGAAGAATTTGAAAGGTTTGTTACCTCATAGATCCTGCTCTTTGAAGTCCATTAGAATGGGACAATGATCCGAGTCTACCATCATGGGATTGAAATAAGTTGAACAATTCAAACCCAATGCTCCCTATGCAGAATTTATGAGAACCCTATCAAATTTTGCCCATAGATTGTTTTTATTCCATATGAAGAACTCCCCTTTATACAAAGCATCTTCTAATCCCAAAGTCATTAAAAAATCTTGTATGTCCTTAAGCAAGTAGGCAGAGGGTGGTTAACAGCCTAGTCTTTCACTACCAGCACAAACACAATTGAAATCCCTTATTAGTACCCATAGCATCAGTGGATCCAAAGCTTGCTCTATCAAATGTCATCATAACTCCCTTCTTTTAGTCACACTGTATAGCCCATGCACAAATGTCACCAGGAATTGCAACTGAGATGTTCGACACTTTACACTGTAGTGAACAAACTGTTCTCCCACCTCCAACATATGATAATGATAAAAAGAAGAGTTCCAAACAATAACAATTCGTCCTCCTATAATAGAACCAAAATTGTGACTATAGTCCTATCCTTGGAACTAGTTTTTCATCATGATACCCAAACCTTCTAAAGATATTTTTATTTCCAGAAAGCAAGCCAATTTACAATTATGTTATCGAATAAGGTTGACAACATTAAGTTATCTTGAGGGTTTATTTAGGCCTCGGACATTCCAACACAATATCTTCATTTTCTAATTTGGGAGGGTCTTTTTCCTCTTGGTCTTGTTGATCCTTCAGCAGTACACTTTTCCTTTACCTTGCTATTTACCCCCACATTGGCTTGTATATTATCACCTTTAATCATTCTTCTGTTGGATGTCAACATAACCTTACTTGTGTTGCCATTTTTACATTTTTACACCTTCTGCCGTTCACTTCCACTAACTAGTCTTGGTTCCCTTCAGGTCTACATAGGTTTACTTGTTTCATTTTATGCCTCACTATTCAGAGGAGTTTCCTTTCTACCTTCTGTCAGTGTTTGTTGTTATCTAGGTTTGTCATATTATTTGGTCCCAAATAACCTCCATTTATTTAGGAATCTCTACTTCTATCCCTTGCTTAGACTAATTCTTAGAGCCTCCATCCTCATTGACTTCACCTTTGTCTAGTGAGTTGCCATTTGTTATGCCTCCTACTGATGTAGGTTCCTTTGGCTGCTTCTTATTGATACTTCTAATGGCTTTACAATCAAAAGGGTTATGCCCAAGTTTCTTGCAATGGTAGCAATAACTTGGGAAAGTCTCAAAGATCACCATTGAATGTATCTACCACCCCCCAGCATCTTAACATCGAAGCTAGTTACAAACTTTTTTGCTACATTTGCTTCGGCCAAAATTCTTGCATACCTTATTCTTGATTTCTTACTTGTTATCTTGTCCGTGCAAATTGGCTTGCCAACTTGGGATCCTAGCTTGGACAACCCTTTTTCAATCCAAAGCTCCAAAAGGACATTTGAAAATTTAAACCAAATTGGTACTTCCATGAAATCTTGGTAATTAAAAGCAAAACCTTTAATGAGGTTTTTCAGCAGCAAGGCCTTCCCATATAAGACATATGGCCCCCCTGCCAACACATTCAGTTGATCTTCTTCTGCATTAAATTGGAAAACTATCCAACCTTGATCATGCAGCAATATCCGACATTGCACTCCCCATTTTGCAATCAGCCCTTCCAGTGCTTTCATTCCCGGGAATCTCCCCATAAAGCATCCTACAAGGCAAAAACCCCATTCTTGTTGAATTGTTATGATGTCCTCATCCTCCATAGTTACTTCATCATCAACCTGTAGATATTGCAGTTGCATCCTTTGTTTCAACTCTCAGTTATTTTTTAATAGACTGACATACAAAGCCTTGTTTTTTCCTTCTTCAGTGTTTACGCAAACTGGAGTTGGCATTTTGTCCAACACCTTCTATGCGGGCTCATCCTCTTCTGAACCAACGGAATCTGTTGAGTCTACGCTCCCCACATCAATATCCTCACTAGTTGTGGATGCATCCTCACCACTAGCTCTTCACTATATAACACACTAGTACCTGCATTTATTTCATTATTCAAAATCTTACCTTCCCTGTTTTGGAAACCCGACTGCTCTTGTTCTTGAACCCTACCTTGCTATATTGTTTTTGTTGACCCAACTCTATTTAATACCGAAGCCATGTTTGCTCCTCTCACCTCTACATTTCCTAGAGGCCTATCTTTTTGAGTTTCTCTTGTCGTGTCCTCCTTGTTTACACCCGAGGCGAAGTGTAATCTACCCCCTACGTTGTTCTTCACATTAGCTATTTTCATCATTGGGAGGTTCGACGTACTAACCTCATGCATTTCCTCCTCATCGTTACATTACCTTCAAGGACTCACTACCTATAAACCCATTACATAGTCGGCTGTAATGTCTCTCCCTTTATGCTTTTTCTGTCCCATGCCTTAGAACCGAGGAACCTGTTAGGTTTTAACCCTGGACTAGGTCTTGAATGGTATCTCTATCTATTGCAACATGCTAAATCGACACTGAATCCAGCTAAAGAGAAGAGTGTTGCTTGCTGTATGGTGTGCGGTGCCTTAGAGAAAAATCACCAGGGGTGAGAGCACTCACGTCCGGACTAAACTACTGATAGCTCTTTTTTTATGCTATGCAAATAATATATTGCACAAAATGTTATGTACATGGATCTTTGGGGCATACCTCGATCCTCTATATAATCCCATAACCTACATCGATTACATCCACTTCCCCAATACATCCAAAGCAATATTAAACATGTTACCCAATACAACCAAAAAGAGGTTATACGCAAGATTACATGAGATTTACCGCTATCTTCGATGCATCAGCCTAATTGTACATCATATCCCCTAATACAACCAATGTAAGCAAGATACATTAAGACCCCTCATAAGTTCCCCAATACAACCGAAGAGAGGCTATAATCAAGAGTACATGAAGTTTACATCTAGCAAATGGCTATAACCAACATTCACCAAATACCCCAATATACCCAAAAGGAGGCTATAGACAAAAATACATCATATTTCCCAATACATCCAAAATATCAACCAAAACAATTCCCATATCCCCCCCAATACATCCAAAAAGAGGCTATAAATAAGCTTGCATCAAAATTCCTCTTGGATCTGAGAAATCAGAAAGTAATAAGGTCCATGGGTTATAATCTATATAAGATTCTATACATTACTATTTTAATTTTTATAACCACATCTAAGCTCATAGTTAAAGTAGACTCCAGTTAGATGATGTTTTTTATCTTCCATACCATGTATATGATGCATATGAGGCCAAGTTTAGCAGCTTTGCTTCTAATACGTGGGTAGTCATTCCATATCCATTTAATGGCAATAAGTAGTGAGGACATAATACGGGTCAATCTTAACCATGCCTTGATAACGCTACATACTTCACCTGTAAAAACACACTTGAAAAATCAACGGTCAACAATTTCTATTTCTGTATTACATAATATCTCCAAAAATTATAAGTTAGCCTTTGTTGGTAGTCTATTTCGGAGACTTAACCAAGCAATAAAGGAGTACTTTGGAGGTATATAGTTTTCCATATAAACGCCATTTATGGCTTCCTTGTATGTGTTACCCAAATTAATTCATAAATCTTCTGTGATGATGGAACTCCATTTACACACAACTTTTGTGTACCCTGGATTACTTCTATTCGGCCTCCCAGTTTTTCCATGAAAATGGCCCAAATCCATACTAGCTTTTTCAACAAAGGTAAGTTACGGTTGTGGGGAACCCAATCCTAAATTGTTGTGTCTCTCAGGTATTCTTCATTTATTCACCTTACCCATAGTGAGTCTGCCTTGGCATGAATGTTCCATAGTACTTTGGCTAGCAATGCAGTGTTTCATTTCTTGCAGTTTTTTAGCCCCAGCCCTCCTTCACCTTTTGGAGTACAAATGCTTTCCCATGCCACTTAGAAATGCCTTTCACCCCATAAGAACAGCCTACAAATGGAGTTTAGCCTATCCAGGATTGAATTGGGGATTGCTTGTAACCAAAAGGAGAGCACTCCTTGGATAACAGAGTTTATGAGCTCAATTATGCCAGCATATGAGGGGGATTGGCCCCTCCAAGAATTTAGATGTGTCTCTATAGATTCTATTAGCAGTGAAAACTGAGCCATCAAAACCTTCAAAGGTGCCAATGGAACTCCCAAATAGCGAACAAGAAAGTCTCCTAGAGCGTACTCCACCAACTGCCTTAAGTTCTCCCTCTCATATCCATCCACTCCTGCTAGATATATACTTGACTTTTGCATATTCACTTTTAGTCTTGCCACCCTTTCCAATTCTTGCAATGCACTTACTAATATGCCTACGGAGGCATGATCACATCTAGAAAAGAGCATAAGGTCATCCACAAAAGCAATATGGGTTATACCTAGTTGTTTGCACTTTGAATGGAAGTAAAATTAGGGATTACTTGTTCTGTTTCTTAGCAGCTTTGAACAATATTCCAGCCCTAGGAGGAATAAGGCGAGTGATATTAGATCACCTTGTCTTGGTGCCCTTCGGCCTTTGAACATTCCATGTATAGAACCATTTATTGAAATTAAGTATGAGGGAGTTTGTACACATTCCATGACCCAACATGTGAATTTTGTAGGGAATCCAAAACTTATCATCATTCTCGAGAAATCCCCATTCAACCGTATCATAAGCTTTAGTAATGTCTACTTTTATCATGAATCTAGGTGAAATCCTCTTTCTTGTATACTCGCTTACCAATTGCTAGGCCAGAAAGACATTATCTGTCATGTTCCTTCTTGGTACAAAGGCAACCTGTGCTAAATCTACTATTTTCTCTACCACCTTAGTCATACACTTATTCAAAATTCTTGTTATCACCTTGTAGACAACATTGAGGCATGCAATAGGTCTGAAGTTATTTACCTTGGGTGTAGTCTTAGTCTTCATGATAAGGGTAATAATGTAGTGGTTGAGTTATTTTAGTAGGTTTCTAGTAGCAAAAAATTTCTGTACTACTGATATAACATCTGGCCCTACTCTATCCCACTATTGTTTGAAGAAAGCTGAAGTATAGCCATCTAGTCTAGGAGCTTTTTGATCTCCTATGTCAATTGACCTTTTTTATATCCTCCTCTCTGACTGGGGTAACCAAAGCTTCCCCTGATTGTTCATCCAGGATCTGCCCACTTCTTACAACATCAACTTCTAGTCTATCCAAAGGTGCAGCTGTTCCTAGAAGACCCTGTAGAAATTTAGACAACAACTTACCACTTCTTCCATTGAGGCAGTAGCATTTCCATCTTCCCTAATTGGCAACCTCTCCTTTGCATCACAAACACAATCGAAATCTCGTATGATGATCCAAGGTCTTTGTGGATCCACATTTCTTTCCTGAATTTTTTGCCAAAGTTTCCTTCTACTCGTAACACTATACAGTCCATAAACAAAGGATACTGTAAAGGATAACTGTGTAATGCAATACTGAATTTCAGCATGTATGTGTTGATCTCCTACCTCCACAACCTGACACTTATAAAAATTTGTATTCCAGATTATAAACATTCTACCTCTAGTAATGAGGTCAAAATTATGATAGCAATCCCACCTCCAAATCTATTTCTCATCAACTTGTTAAGACTATCCACAGATAACTTAGTTTCCAATAAGCATTCAAAATTACAATGGTGTTGCCTAAGTAGGTTGGCAACAGTATTTTGTCTCGAGGCCTTGCTTAGGCCTCAGAAATTCCAGCAGAATAACTTCATTTTTTAGGTTGAGAAGGTTTACCCCCTCCTGTAACCTTTTGGATTTCAATATTGCTCCTCACTGCTACTCTATAACTCCCTTCTGGCCTTTACAGGTTCTTCCTCATATTTACTGTTTTACTTTGCATTACTGCCTTTCCTTTGTTAGTACTTCTGTGTTTTTGTACTTCCTGCCATTCCCCTTGATTCTTGTTTTCCATCCGAGGCTAGAAGCTTGGTCTACCCCTTTCTGTCAATTCCTCCTTATACCCCACTTCTTCTTCACCTACTTCATTATATAGTTACTATTCATCTTCCTGGTCAGGAATTTCAGCGTAAACAACCTCTACATGATTACCAAATTGTTCCATTCTCTCTTTCCCCTTCTTCAAATTAGTCAAATTCATATCCCTTTCATGTTCACCCAATTCAGTATCATCTACCTCAGTAGTCTCCTTCATCTGTTTCTTCTTTAATTTCCCTTTACACTTAAAGGGAGTGTGACCAAATTTCCTACAATAACAACAATAACTAGGCAAAGTCTCAAATATCACCATTTGAGTATATCTATTGCCCTCAGGCAATTTTACCTCAAAACTAATTACAGAACTTTTAGACACATCCACTTCCACCAATAATCTTGCATAACCGATTCTAGACTTCATGCTAGTGACCTTATCTATACACATTGGCCTGCCTATTCTGGATCCCAAATTTGATAGTCCCCTTTCATTCCATAGCTCCAAAGACAGATTTGGTAGTTGCACCCATATTGGTACATCCATAAAAATCCTTGTAGTTGAAAGTAAAGCCTTGTGTAAGTTTCTTCAGTAGCAGGGTTTTCCTATACACTACATATGGACCACCTGTTAAAACATTGTTGCAGTCTTGTTCTGAATTAAACTGGAATATTATCCATCCCTGGCTGTGAGAAAGGATTCTGCATTGCATTTTCCATTTCACTATTTTCCCTTAAAGAGCCTTCATCCCTGGGAACCTTCCTGTGAAGGACCCTACTAGGCAGTAGCCCCATGTTTGTTCAATCTCTGTAACATCTTCCATAGTAACCTTATCTTCTAATTGCATATATTCAAGCTTCATTCCTTGATTCATTTATATGTTGTTTCTAAATAGACTGACATAAGATGGTTTCATGTTGCCTTCTTCATGCTTGTCTAATGTAACATCCCATCCCCATATTACAGGTTAGGACCTAAAATTTCAATGCATGTAAGCTCAGAGAGAGATTAAGGAAA
>JANIJH010000214.1:1275-36275 GCA_024520975.1 Erythroxylum areolatum
AAAATAACCCAAGTTTGAATCTTTACTCCACAGATAAAAAAGGGAAATGAAAAACCAACTAATCAGGCACACTGTGCCGAACATTAGGCAGGCCCGTCCTAACAAGGCCATTAAAGTAGTTTATTCAAAAGAACTCACTTTTTCACGTTCACGATTGTTAATAACTCGGAATTTCAGTAACAACTCTAACAATTATTGCTATGTAAAAAGGTTGCTTGAAGATATAGAACTAGCATACAGCGACTTATATTATTTATTTGGGACGATGGATCCTAACAAAGTGGCTGATATTAAGGAACGCATCCTAGCTCGCACTTACAAAATGTCACCGCTTCGGTTAAAGTTGTACTACAGAAGCGAAGAGATTGGGGAGATTTATGAGATCAGTTTCCTACTTAAACAAAAGAAACCCATATCTATAGCTGCGTTCTGTCATACAGTTGTATGTACCCAAGCAGATAGACTTGTGCAAACAGGTCTCGCTCGAACGTTAAATCATCTTTTCCAGAAAAAGATGATTATCTTTGGTAATACGTATGGGTATACAATGCTAATTCGTGAGTATTACGGGAAAATAGTCTGTACTCGAAATCATGTCTCACTTCTTTATCAAATTGACCTTAAAAGCTCATGTCATACATTAAATCGAGAGCGGCTTTTGATTAAGCTCAGAGATATAGTGCCAGATCAACGGATTCTGGATTTGTTAGAGGATTTCCTGTATTCTAAAATGTTAGATTCGACTGGAAAGCCATCTGAAATATGTGACGTACTAGAAACAAATATTCCACCTTTTGGATTGCTAACTGATGTCCTTTTGAATTTGGCCTTTTTAGACTTTGATCAACGCTTAGCTCTCTTGTATCCTCAGGCCGAGTTCGAGTATAGTAGGTATGCCACTGAGGTTTTAGTCTCAGCGAATGGGATGTACTTATCGAGTGAAAGATTCCAACGATTTGTTTTGAATTTATTAGACGAACTCCATTTTTCTGGTGAAATAATATCTATTGGCCCGGGAGACGAACCAGTTCCTGGTTTAGGCGGCTGTCTTCTTAGTGTCAGCCAAGAAGGTTCCATTATAGTACAGGGACAATGATGACATTCTACTTACTTATGCTGCAGTGCGATTTCATTTCTAATTCTACTCTTCCCCCCCAATCTGATATTATTGTGCCGGTATAGACCGAAATTCCGTTATGGTCCAATTCTGACCGGTAATAGATCCCGGGACTTTGCAAAATTTGATTGATCACAATTCTGTATATTCCGTTTACTATAGAAGTTCCCAGGGAATTCATTAGAGGAATGTTTCCAATAAAAATTGTTTGTTCTTGCATATCCCTACTGGTTTTCCAAATTAATCCCGCGGATACATATAATTCAGAAGAATAGGTACGCGATTCATATACAGCATCCCTTTCTTTTATCAACGGTTCTACTAATTGATATGTTTCCACAAATAATTGAAATTCAATTTCTTGATCTGTATCTTCAATTTTTGGAAACTTATAAAGCTCTTCTGTTAAACCCCGATCAATGAACCTACAAAATCCTTCAAATTGTATCTGATTAAATCCAGGTATTGTAGACATTCCCGCACCCAGTATTTTGAATTTCCCATTTATTGACATTATTGGATCGTTCTTCATCCAATTATATGGATTGATCTAACAATGATGGAATTTTTTTATATTCTGTTTACAGGTTACAGAATATAAAAAATTGTATATAACTCCATATGTGGATATGGAATGTATAAAATAGGTATGAACGGCGGAATAAAGAGAATTTGTTACTCAAATTCGAATTTGCAACAGATACAACTGAAAAGGAATTGAGAAATTCCACTTAACTTAGACTTATGACTGAGAGAGTCTTGGATAGAATAGCAAAACAAAAAGTGATTCCATTTTGACCATTATTATGGTCTTCTTTGACTTGCTTCAAACTGCTCTTTTCCAGCAGCCCTCTTGCGGGCGTTCGTATGATGATAGTGTATTTGAGCGGAGTGGTGTGTGAGCTGCGCGAAAGGTTGCTTGCTCCCAACAAGTTGCACAGCTACCCCCAATATAGATGTGATCGTTTGAGTCTCGATCGATGAAGCCTTTCGAAGCACTTTCTAAACGCTAGTTATATGCTTCTTTGCCGAGGTTTTTAATCCAATTGCATCGGCTAGAAAGCCTGGAGAAGTCTTAGTTGCTACGTTACCTAATTTCTCGTCTTCTCTCAGGGCAGCTCGGGGTGAGAATCGATAGTTGTTCTGTTAAAATAGCGGTAGGTGTAGGAGTTGCTGCTTTCAAGAATTAGCCCAGACCCAAAAAGGAGAAAGCCAAAAGGCTAGATTTCGCTCTTTCGAGATCGAATCATAGCAACTAGTTTCGTACCCGGGCACGGAATCCACTTGCCAACTGATCCGAGTTTGAATTGGGGAACGAACGATCTAAGTAAGGAGGTAGCTCCAGGAAGGTAGTTCTTTGACCCAGTTCAGTGAGACCTATTGTCGAGTGTAAACACTCATTGCGCCTATTGGGACAGTTGCTTGTAGCTTCTATTCTGACTTTACCCATCCCGTGGCTTCAAACGGCCAATGGGAACTTAGATGAGTCTCGGAACTCATTTCCTTTAGTCCCTAAGTCTTTGACGTTGCAGTCCCCCTTTTCCCTTCTCTGATTCCGTACTCACTTCCGTGGCACCTGCCTGAACAGACAGACAGATCGTCAAAGGGCGACGTATATAAATAAGTGGCCGGTTCCTCACAAACTGAATTGCTTTCTCGAGTTGCTGTTGCCGAAGAGCTTGTTCTCTCCACTCTTGCTGCTTTCTTTGCTATTGCTTCTTTTGAATGGTTGAGGGGTGAAGGGCGAGTCAAGTCTCTTTCTCCTCCATCCCTGCCCTACTTGGGCATATGCCTAACTATAGCCCGCCGCCCTTGGAAAATCAAGAATTGGAACAAGCTCCAAGGAATAGAAAGAAAAGCGCAGGTGAGATAGAACCAAGAAAACTACAGAAAAAAACAACTGAATCCTTTGGAACCCCATCCAAGGTCACGGGATATATATGCCTAGAAGCAAACTCAAAATGGATCGAGTGGAATAGAACTGGCACTAGACATATTGACCACTGGAGTACCGATAGTTATAGTTATTGCGTACGGGGAAAGCGCCTATTCAAATGGTCCTCCTAGAATAAGAGAAAGAGAATCTCAGACTGACTCACAGCACTCTCTGTAAGCGAACCCTGGGACCATACCCATTTAAGGAAGGAGATATGGTAGAGATGGAAATCAAACTCGAAATGCATAACTGCGAACTCACATTTTCTGGCATAAAATAATCAATCCCACTGCTGGCTCGCAAGGAACTCTTTATCGCTCAAAAGCAGAAGGATGGGATCTAACCCTTCTTTCAACGGCTGGAAAAGGGGATGTAACAAAACTCTCAATGGCTGGATCGGCTGCAAAGGGACCTGGCTTTAAGAGAACTAAGTAGCCTGGACCCAAAGATAACTCAAACTCCATTGCAGGAAACTCACATATGGATTCAGTGCGCTACCTATGATATTCTTCGTTCGGAGTTCGGACGGATCTCCTTCAACTGGAAAACCCTCCATCCACTTGTCTTAAGCATACGAGTACGGTGAAACTCTAATAGCGTTTCAGTTAGCTCAAAGTGACCAGGAGAAGGGAAATGGTTGCTCCAAGGTTTTTATTCCACTGGATGCGCTTACCCCGAAGATAGAACTGGCAGGGCTTACGACTAGCCTGTAACTATAAAGGAGACTGCTACTAGATTTATTAGCCTTACCCCAGAAATGGCACAACATCGAAAGAAATTGGAACGGGATATGTTTACCACAGGTAGCCAGAAGTTATTTGATGGGCTTTGCCTTAAGACTGGAAATGCATCGAAGCTATCTACTCCTGCTCTCTTTGGCCTATGAGAGATTGCTTCCTTTACTCATAGCTCTCCGGCATTCTCAATTGAAGGGCAAAAGACTAGAAATGAAATTGGATCAATAGGAATTGGTACTATAACTCCAGGCTACGAAGTCTCTGGGACTGCGTACCAGGAGATGACAATCTATATGTTCCTCGAAGGAGTGCCCTAACATAACTGTTTCAGGATAAAAAAAAAAAAGATAGAATAGTTTCATGCCAGTCTTAGATAGTAGGCCTGTCTCTTCTTTAGACAAAGCAGCCAGTCTATGCTTTATAGAAAGTCTTGCCTGTCGGTGATTTGGAACGAATCAAGCTACTACATCTTAATGAGATAGCTCTTTTGATACCCGGAAGAGATAATCCTTTGATGAATAATAGCACACGGTCCAACGAACCAATGGTGGCGAATCCGCTGTTAGCTTTGAGACTGGATTCTTTCACAGAAAAATGGAAGTGAGACATATTAGGCTGCTAATCCTGTGTTTTCATGCTCGTACCAAGAATGAAACGCGTTGAGCTATCGAGTTAGCCTCTTTCTTACTAGAGGGTTCTGCAGCAATCACTAGATCTTTCGGGAAACCCTCATGTGTGGGAGATGTGATAGATAGGGCTTTAGTTCGCTTTTACAAAGCTCTCCTTTATAGTTGTACTCTTGTAGTAGTCATTATGAATAGGAACCTGGAAGACAAGCTGGACTGGACATGTTGATGGGACAATTGTCTTGCCTTTCATTTCCTTAAAAAGCTTCCCGCTCCTCCTAAAAGACAAGAACTAGTTGCTAGTCGAAAGAGCGTGTTCAGAGGTCCTATCACCCAAAAAAAGGTGCCCTGCTTCCTGCTCCGAACCCATAGCTACATAAGGGCCCTCAACGGTCCCACTCCCGAATAGGAGTGATGCTCTCTTCCGGACTACTAGGTCTAAGTGGTAGGTCGGCTGGTTACGTGTGCAGTTTACTTTGCTGCTTTAGTGCGGCGCTTGGTTTTGTGTGCTTTGCAGCAGTTTACCATTCTGCTGTACCGGATGCCCGAAGTGTGGACTCTTTATCTAAGTTAGCCATTGGTCGTTAAGGCCTAGTCTAAAAAGTTCTCAGTTTTCTTCGTCGCCAAAGCCTCAATACCTACTCTTGATAAGAGAGGTTGCTTGCTAGGTAGCTTGCAATAGAGAAGGTATGGTGGTCCAGATAGCCGCTGACCAAAAAGCCGGATATTCGCGCGCAGGAACAAGCGAGCGTAGGCCCTGCCCTTCACCCAGTAAGAAGTGCTTTTCTTGGCGAAGTGAGGCGCTCGGCAGTGAGCTCCCTCTAAACTCTAGAGGCTATTAGTACCCACTTTTGAAGCTTGCTTTGTAATTTCTTAAAAAAGAAAAAAAAAAGTGTGTGAACCTAAGCTCGCATGTAAAGGACTAAACCCTTAAAGGCTATGATAATACATCCGTACAAGAAGAGAGGGGGGAAGAGGTAAAGTAGTATAAGAATTGGCTTGGGCTTCAGTCTACGTTAGTCCTGTGCTAAGCAAGAATTTTTCCTTTAATGCCTACAGAGAGGCCTGCTAGAGCTCTTTTAAGGCATGGATTCCTAAAGGCTAAGAGCCTAGTCTCTTTTTCAAACTCGAATCAAAGAATTGAAAAAAGTCTATCCCATATATTGTAGGGTAAAGAAACATTATTAGGGTTAGCTTCCTCCTAAAATGTGTATGTCCCAATCGCCGGTCTCTCTTTGCGTTGAGGTTGCAATATTCTGTCTTATTAAAAGTACGTGCATTAAAGAAACCTATTGTAATGATAGCTTCACTGCTCGCCTCATATAACTGTTATAACAACTTCTGTTGAAAAAACAGTTCAGTGAAGAGAGAAGGTTGATTTTCCTGGGTAAGGCAGGAGCAAGAAAGAAACAATACTTGAGGCAATCCATATAGAAAGGCCTATTGTGCTTTGCTTTCTATCCAATTCCGAGCTTGCTGCCATTCCATATTTGATAGAAAGTATGGTGTTCTTCCACAGAAAAAAGCCGCAGAGAACCCACCCGGCCCTGGAGCAGACTTTTCCTTCTATCCTTCTACCTTTATCTTACGGCTTCCGTTGCAGGAAATAGACTCATGATTTTTCCCTCGATGTCCAAGGGTAGAGCGATTAGTACATGCTGACGTCCGAAAGTGCTTTGACTATGTAAATCAGCCAGCGTCTATTGGATTGATTGGCAGAACAGATCGATGATCCTATATGATATTCTTGGATCCAATTCAAAAATGCATTATAAGGTGAATCAGCTGACGGAACAACCTTTCCAAATAACGCTCCCACAGGGCGCATTCCCCATTCATCCGAAGTAGTCTTTTAGTATAGAACAGAGGCATTCTGAGCCGACTACTATGACTACATGCGCATCTAGTGCAGTGGCTTGAAAGCAAGCTACCTTGACCATCTTCCGAAGTGATAAATAATCTACTGATCAAACGCTATAGAGGCGGACTATTCTACATTCAGCCACGCCGTAGTGACCCCCGAAGCGATCTGATTCTAGTCGCGGGACGAACAGCCAATTTCTGGCTCTGAATAACCAGCCCAGTAAGAAATTCAATTCTTCCATAACATAACGGGGCGGGGTTGCGCGCGAGCCGAATGACGTAGGTGCACAAGAGTACTTCGCGCCACAACCATTTCTTTTTTATAGGTTCTACGGACCGATTCTTGCTGCTTCATCTGGGAGAAAAGAATCATAGATATGCCGGTCATTAGAAGGAAGAACCGCCATAAAAAGATTCCTCGTGTATCATCTGTAGCAAAACTATGAACGGAAGCTAGAAATCCGGACCGTATTGAAAAGGTTCCTGAGACACAGCATGGAAAAGTTACAATATTAAGAAACGAGGTCCAAGAATTCAGAAGGGGTAGAATTACTGAATGAATACGAGCTGTGGCTAATACCCGAGGCATAAAAGAAGCATTTTCTACGGGATCCCGAAACCACCAGCCACCCCGACCTAATTCATGATGAGCCCACCAACTTCCTGGCAAGATGCCTACGGTTAAAAACCACCAACATGTCAAGATCCAAATTCGAATTGGTTCCTGGTCTTGGTCAGAGACCACTGTGTTCGCGCCGGCGGTCCAACAAAGAGGCGAAGTAGTGATATCTTTCTTTCCATTACGAACAACACGCTTCGCTTGCTCCCTCCCCGTGTCCACTAGCACTCCTGTCCAGAGCGAAGAGAAGGCGAAAAAGCGCCACCGAAGCAGCATGAGCGGGCTTCTAGTGCTACGTAACAGAAGAGCAGGATAGCATTTTGCGCCCACATGTTTGAATTTGAGGGTAAAAAGCTCGCTTGTTATACGGGATTCGACGCATCCAGCAGAGCAAAGCAGCGTTCCATTCTTTTCGGCGGCATCCTTCCGCATTGGCGGCGAGTAGAGCGCCACAATCCCATGAATCATTTTTGATCTACATAAGCCAAAGCCCATAGCACTGGCGACGTCTCCGGCATAAATGCAAGGAGGATGTATAGCTGATATAGGATCTTGTGGAACAGGATTTGATTCTGCAAGCGGTTCGGTACGAACGAAGAAATTTGGAACAAAAGGATCAGAACTCGCTGATAAGAAAAGAGAGAAAAACAAAGCAATGTCAAGAGCTCCGTCAATCCGCTTTTCATCGATAGACGAAGCTCTCTCTTTATCATCTCGTACCAGATGCAACAAAGGATGAGTCCTTTCTCGCGAACCACGGGAGCGCCTAGCGCCCAGAGAAGCAAAGCTCATTTTCCTTTCAGGGTAAAGCGGCGCATAAAAAAGGGCTGGCCCATCAAAAGTCCGGTTCCTTCGCGAACGAAGTTCAGAATCAACAAGGGGTCGTAGAACGAAGGGAGTGTACAACTGAACCCCACTTTTTTGGTCGTAACGAAGGGGAGATAGAATGGAGTTCTTCACGAAGTTTGAGACAAAGGAATAAAAAAAAACACTTTCTCTATGGCCTCCTAGTTTTGAGACATTATGGCTTTGCGGGCGACCCCGGTAACAACGAAGGAATCCATAAAAACTTGAGATCCGACACCACGATAAAATACTACCCTCATGATTAGACCATGTTCCTGAGATTTGATAAAAGAAAGGTGCATTAGCGGTTAATACGTTGTAATTGGATAAGTTATTACTAATATGACAGAACGAAAGACCAAGGAAAGAAAGAAGAATACACCAAAATGCAGGTGCTGCACCAAACGCCGGTGGTTCTTTCTTGTTATAAGTGAATGCAACGAAAAGACTCGGAAATAACGAAAAATGAACCAATTCATATATTGACATTGAAATTAGAGGAATAGATCATAGTTCCGAACAGCCCTTAATAGCCTCTGATAAGGAAGACTTTGTCGCATCTCTTCGATACGGATACAGTAACGATCATAGCGATCCCATAAGAAAGGATTTTTTTGATGTATTCGATCCATTACCATTAGGTTCTTCGATTTGTTCAGAAAAGAAACGAGAGACAAGAAAACATCTTTGATTACGATTAAAAGGAACAATCTCAAATAGACCAAGATCCAATTTCGGGTCATTTCTTGGTGAACATAATCTGCCATAATCTCTTCGATCCCTGAATTTATATGCCAGAATAAAGAGAGATTTGGTAGGAAAGTGGAAGAGACTTTTTTGTATATGATAATCAAAGGGAGCAGCAAAGCTGCAGTAATTCTTTGGAAAAGCCCGATTCTCTTTGTCTTCGAGCTTTCATTCCTCAATCCACTGTTTCGTTCCTTCATATACCCCCCCACCAATAGATAGAAACAAATAGGAATAACCGAACCACGTCTACAAAATGCCAGTACCATGCAGCTGCTTCAAAGCCAACGTGATGCTCCTTGGTCAGATGACCGAGATATTGTCGAATACCACATATGATCAAGAAAAGAGTACCTATAATTACATGAAAACCATGAAAGCCAGTTGCTAAGAAAAAGGTAGAACCATAAATACTATCCGAAATAGTGAAGGGTGCTTGAAAATATTCCATTCCTTGAAAGCCAGTGAATACTAGAGCCAGTGAAACGGTAGCTACTAAAGCATAAACTGCTCGTTTTTCCTTCCCCGCGAGTATAGCATGATGAGCCCAAGTTACGGCAGCTCCGGATGAAAGGAGAATAGGGGTATTAAGAAAAGGGATTTCCCAAGGATCTAAAACCCCAATCCCTTTTGGGGGCCAAATACCTCCGATCTCTACCGTAGGTGCCAAAGACGAATGAAAAGAAGCCCAAAAAAAAGCAAAAAGGAACATAACCTCCGATACGATGAACGGAATAAAACCATATCGAAGTCCTAATTGTACGACTTTGGTATGATGTCCTTCCAACGTGGACTCACGTAGAACATCGCGCCACCATACAAACATGGTATATAGGATAAATATGAGGCCCAAACTGAGAAGTGTTGCACCCCCTTGAAATGAGTGCATGTACATCACACCTCCTACGGTGGTTGCCAAAGCTCCGAGTGAACCCGAAATAGGCCATGGACTTGGATCTACCAAATGAAAAAAATGCCTCTGAGATTCAATCATAAACCACTTTTTTTGCCTCGGTTGTATGTAAACCCCCCCTTCACCCACACCCCCTAAAGTGGTAAAGAAGGGCTCTTTGGGGTCACATTTGATTTCTATCTGACAGGACAAACAAACAGGAAGGGGTGGTTCTTTCATTGCATTGATATCAGTCTAACTAGAAAAAGATCTCTCTATTACTTTGACTTTGAGAAGAGAATCGTTGGTTTAACCGACGAACTGCGTGGGAAAATGATCTATCTTTTTAATAAGCTAATAACATCTTTGCACGATTCGGCGCATTGATTTCTCGATGAGGACCATCTTCGATTTCCTCGTAGGAAGCTCAGTACAGCTTTACGGAATGAAGCAGTACGGCTTGACGCAGACTCTTTCTGAGGAAATCATCCGAAAGCCTAAGGGATCCCCGTTGCAAGACTACGCATAGGCCATACTAAAATAAAGAAAAGACTGCATTCTGGAACGATTCCAGAATCATTGGATTCTGAGGGGTGCCCTAAGACCGTAAGATCTTGCAGCTGATCCTGTAAATAGATGCGATCCAGTGAAGGGCCCTCTTCCCTTCCCCTTTTCCTGAGTGAACTCCTACGGCAGAATACAGTAATACTGGTTGAAATTACACAAATGACACATAGACCCAGCATCATTAGTTGGTCTTGTTCAAGCATAAGAGACATAAATAAGATCAATGCGTCTCTGCCCGCTTTTTCACTGTTTTATGGAAAAAAAAAAGAAGTCGTTTTTTACGCTTCTATCGGCGTTTGAAATTGGGTTAGTGTTCCGCCACAAGTCATTTTTTGATATTGGGAGTTCTTAGATTTATATTGTAAAAAATTCCATTTCTTTGTCTTATTTCCTGTTCTTCGATTAAAAAACGATGCTTCCTTGGCCGTGTGGAACATGGATTAGCATTATGTCATTCCTACAAGGGATCCCCCATCCAGGATTATAAGAAGTGCTATATGAGGACTTCGAGATCAGATAGAGAATGTTTCTTTCCATTCCTCGTGAGCCACTTATTTCTCCGAAAGAAGAGATCCAAGTTATTTTCCTCCTTTTTCCCAATAAGTCGACAGCCTTACACCATTGGGATACTTCGAATAAACTAGAGTACATATAGGATACACCGGTGCTAAAACCTTTTCTCAAGATATCTTCCAAACTCTTGGGGTCCTTGTTCCGGATCTTGTTCCCCCGGTGTGAAAGCAGTTGATTCCGTAGTTTTAGAATTCTGCTGATCCCAATTACTCCATCTCCATCATTGCATATTGGAATATAGAAAGTAAAGAGGAAAAGGCATGACCAGAAGAATTGTGTAAAATAAGTGAATTTATCCAGTTGAGGCATGATTTATTTTGAAAGAATGATTCCAGACAGAAAGAGAGTCCTTCCTGTACTTTTATTGAAGAAGTATAGAGAGCTTTTGTTGGTTGTTGACCAACGGAAAGTATGGGAGAAAGAAAGAGACACAAACAAAGAAAGAAGGGCGCTAAAGCCCGGCCAGGTCAAGGGGGAACGCCGCTACTATTAATGAACAGATCGTACTTTCTCTGTCGAAAGACTTTTCCTAAGATCTTGCCTTTTCACTTTCATTTTTCTATCCTGTGAAGAAGCAAGACAAATCTCTTTTTCTTTCTATACGAAATTTCGGAAGAGTCTAGCCAACTCGTCTGTGCAATGTGGAGGGGAAGGAATAGCCTTAAAGATAATCAAGGACGATTCCTAATTAATAGAACTCGGGGAAGAGAATGGAAGACCAACCAAGGAGTGAGTGGCGGATTTGGACAGTTCAATCAAAGATTCGAAATGATTAGATGAAGGTCCTAGAAAGGACAAAAACATTTTGTTTATTATCCCATACCATATAAAACTTAGACTGATTTATAACAGATGTTATGAAAGAATTGTAAAGACCGCCCCTGCTGTTCTCAAGTAAGGGAAGGACCCCGAGGGTCTCAATTCTAACCTAATTAAAGGAAAGGCAGAACCATAGCCAAGCCAATCACACATCTCGTTGCTAAGAGGTAGCTGATCGAGGATAGACTTGTGTGAGGCCCGCAGGCACCTTTCTGGTCCATCTCAAATACAAAAAAAGTGGCTCTACAAAGATAGAATCGATTTGGCTACAATTCACTGAGGAGAGCCGATCTGCTAACTTGAAAGAGAAAGATCGCGGGACTGGTTTCCGTTATGCCTTTTCAGCACGGGTCTCGTTGGTTCTTTTCTTTATTCTTCTGCACGGGATCGATCACAAATTTTTCCCTGACTGGAATTTATCTCTTCAGCTCCATCTGAGGAAGCTCAATCCCGATCGGTACGGTAGCCGAGAGGTCATTGTTATTTAATTCCTACTTGAATCAAATACGTAGAAAAATGGAAATCTTCCTTTCAACAAATCAGATGAACCAGCTCCATTCTGATCAGTGGGCTGAGATGTCAAAAGCCTAGGACTTGTTCACTATCTTGTGCCGTGCTTCCGGACTTGGCACAGCTCCTTTGATGTCTGTCTGTCCGTTCCGTCATTTATCACAGAACTAGGAAGCCTTTCTCTTTTCTGTTCTGTCTCCCATGAACTGTTCTGTTCGTTAACTCTTTCTAAATGAGGTGTGTGAAGCATATACTCTTTGATCGATACACAAAGGAATGAAAGAGGTGTCCGTGTAACGGGAAAAGAGAAAGGAAGCTTTGAGGCTAGACCCGAATAGGAAGATCAGAAGGATGGCTAGTCTTCGCAATCTGTTGACTTAGTTGATTCTTCTACGCTCTGACTCCTATAGAACTAACCGGGGAGGAGAACTACTTCAAGATGAGTTTAGTCCACTTCCTGAAAAAGAATAGGAATTGGGGACGGCATCAAGTCAAGACCGACCTTTTCCTATTGAGGAAAGATCTCAGCCGAACGAGCTTGACCACGATCACGTTTAGTTGCTCGATCGTGATCTATATATGCGACTTAGTCAATTGCTTCAACTGATGCTCGGCCGCTCTCCCCACGCTACTAAAAGCGTTGAGGTGCTGTGCCTGACTTTTTTGGCCTGTCACTTGGCCATTCGAAGCATCTATTTTAGGATTTTTAGGGACTTGGGCATTCTGTCCAATCACTGGGTTACTCTGGCGAAGGTAGACTCAAGTTATTCGTTTGAGGAGAACCACTATTCTGTACTTGTGTTGGATATCCTAATGGGACACCCTGCCCCCCTTGTTCAAACAAAGGGTTACCCCTCTGGTTAGGGACTTCGAATAAAGGGTTCTCCCTAAGGCTTGGGAATTTATTAGCTAGAGGTACCTAGGGTCCTGTGGGGGTGCCCTAGTGCTAAGGGTCATTCGATTCCTTTCTAAGTCAGATCTCTGGCCTGCATTCGAGGCTACTCTTTGGATCTCGCCAACCAAGGCTTGGTTAGTCTCATTGTGCTTAGAAACTATGGGCTCCTGGGTGACTATGACTTCTCTGGCCACTTGTTTGGCCATCGGTGCCACTGTAGCTGACAAGGACTGGTTTATATCTAAGATAACTCTATCAGCCTCTCGATGTGTCCTTTCGCTAACATAGGTACCAACCTTGTTAACTGTACCAAAGTATGGTTTCACAGTCACGCCTCCATGACTCCTATATTCGTTCAGTTTCTCGTTTATATCTATCGGTCGTCATTTCTTGAATCTGTTTATCGAAGTACTCATTTACGGCCTGGTGATTTCTATCTAACATGGCCAACAATTCTGCTCGAGTGACCAGACCTACTTCATTATCTGCTGGTACTTCCTGATTCGAAGACAGACCTCTGGGTATTTCCAGTGGCTTCGAGGTCCTAATCCCCTACTTGAGACGATGAAGGAATTTCATACATCGTGGAATTGTAGCCAGAACGACGTCGCATCCCTTTAACCCGTACACCTGGGACAACACGTGGCACAATCCTCATTGACTCTTAATAAAAACAGTTTATGGTGTCAACACTTTCACTACTTTTAGCTTGGCTTGACTTGACTACCGTCCTAAAGTTTGAAAAGAAAAAAAACAAGTCAAAGACGAAATCAGGGTATGAAAGCTTCCTCTTTATGTTCGAAACAACAACTTTCTTTTATATAGAAATAGCTTTTGTATATATAGAATTGTTTAATTTTTTTTTTTTTCCTTCGTTGAGACCGGGAAGGGTAAAATCAATCCAAAAGCATTTGTTAGAAGAGGTGTTTGCTTTGTCACCGCTAAAGCTTGAGGTTTTTCCAAAAGACCACCCCCAAGAGGTTTTTTCTCACAGCTTTTGTCTGCCCGACTTACCGGATTTGGATTTTGCTGTTCGCCCGGGACGATCTCGTTTTAATCGCTCTCGCGCGTATGTTAAGCGTTCATTTTGCGCATTCTTCTGTCTTTCTAGAGCAGTCGTTTGGGTTTCGAGCGGATCGCCGGGTGTTCTATGGCCGATTAGTTGGAGGGGGCAGGGGAATCAAGCTTTTCAAATTGGATCTGCCTGACTCCTTAAAAAAAATGTCCCGTACCAGTCTTTTGCGAAAGCTGGAATCCTTGGTGAGGGATAGGTACGTTTTTGACTTGGTTTCATCGTTTTTAGCAATACCTATTTTGGATAAAAAAGGAAAGGATTGGTCTACTGGGGCTGGGATACCACCCGCTGGGCTTATCACAATGGTCTTACTCAATTTTATGTTAGCCGATTTCGACCGGGAATTTCTAACCGCATACCCCGGTCTTTCTTATTCTCGCTACATTCATGAAGGTTTCGTGTCTTTTCCATTGATGAGTCTCGAAAGCGAGAACGTGTCTTTCGAAGAAGATATTGTTAGTTGCTTGTTTGAGTTGGATCTGGCTGGAGAAATAGTTTCTATTGTACCGGGGAACGCCCCTTCGCCTTGTTATGGAGGTTTAATCTTTATTAGTAGAGATGGTTTAATTCAAGTTGTCGAAAAGGAATAGTATTCATTGTTTAGTTCGTTTGGTAGTCCCTAAGTTTGTTACCCATTCGGTAGTTTCGGACTGATTTTATCAATTCAGTGTTTTTTGTTTCGTCTGATACCAAAATCTCCATGGTTATATTTAGTTCCCGCGGGGTTCAGCCCGTGGTACTAGAAGATTTATCGTTGATTAGCAAGCCAATGCCTTAAGCCACACCCTAATAGCTCAGCGGTAGAACGGTCGTCGCTTAACTGACTGGTCGTAGGTTCAATTCCTACTTAGGGTTTTTTGAATTCAAGAATGAATTCGAAATGAAAGGGAAAACGTACGGCTGGACGGCTTTGCTTGCTTTAATAGTCTTTCTTACCTCTTCATGCAATTGACGAATACGATCAATGGTTGCTTCAGCATCATCACTAACCGGCATTGTAGTTGGTAAAGGAACCAAGTCCAAAATATGATTGGAAACTCCCCCATAGGCTAGCTCAAATGGTACTTTCCCTGTAACGGTGCTGTTGTAAGCAAATTCTGGTTGTGGCAGTGTTCGATCCCAAGTAGCAACATTTTCTCCAGCAAGACAACGCAACAGATTGCCTAAAGTGCGGTTGGTCACCTCTGTTTGACCATCAGTTTGTGAATGACAGGTTGTAAAGTACTTCAATTGGGTTCCCAGCTTCCTCCATAAAGTTCTCCAGAAGTGACTCATAAATTGGATGTCACGATCAGAAACAATAGACTTTAGAAGATGATACTTTAGGGAGAGAAAATCTTTCTTTCTCAGAAAAAAATGTTCCTGTTGATCCGGTAGTAGGGGTCTTCTTTTTTTTGCTGTTACAGAATCCCGTGCTACGGAATGAATCTAGTCACCATCCGATTTAGCTCTTTTAGTATGGACATGGCTTAAGGAAGCAAATGACTCGGGTTCAAGTAGTTCGGCTAAGCCGGCAAGAGAGATGGAGTCACTAAACCCTAACGTTAGATCCATTATCTCACAGAGTGAACGATATTCGGATCAATCATAAAAAATCAAAGTAGGACAGAACTATTAGCTGCGAACAAGTCTGATTTCAGAAGCAGTTCTCTTATCCGCTGTTGTTAGCTCTCGAGGGGGGAAGTGACCGAGGTATGATTGTTGAAGGAAAAAACCCTGCTCTCTTTTTCTTTTTTTTTTTTTTTCAGAGGGAAGCGCTAGAATGATCACTATATAGAATCTGATTTCGCGTTTCTTATAACCCCCTCACGAGTCACACTGAAGTTACGACCAAGGAATGACCAACGAGGCCTTGCTGCGCTCAGCGAAGGTTCTCGAGTTCGGGCGCATCTCGTACTTTCGTGAAAAGCCTGAAGTGATCCCCATCTCAGCAGATTACCTTTCCTACCCCTCCAAAAGACTATTCCATTGATTTCGATGCTTATGGCAACACGATCAATCATTCGGCAGCGGACAGCCATTCATTGTCAGAAATTAGTTGAATCCAAGATTCCATTCCTGTGTCTCTTCTATCCCCTTTATCCTATGGGTCGATCTATTTATTGATAATGTTGAAGAATCGATGAAACGACCTTTGTTCCTTACCTTTTCTTGACAAACAGAGCGTAGTCGGCCTTCCTACGCTGACGAATGCCTCCTTGGTTCAGGAACGAACCCACATTTCCTTCGGGGGAGTTCCCGCTGCGGTGCTGTTCCCGGCCTGGCCCTGTCCTTCCTATCTCGCTTGTACCTTCAATCAAAAGAATCGAGGAATAGATATGGCTGGCGGGTTCGGTAGACCGAACACCTTCTGAATCAGCGTGGAGGTGACATGAAGCTCCTTGCCCATTGAGTGAAAGCATCCATCCCAGTCAGAAAGATTCTCCGACCCCACTACCCGCGGGGACTTCCGCCAGCCCCAGGCGGCTACTGATCTTTCGGAGATACGAGAACGAGAGCTCAATTACCTTTGCAGAGGTTAGAAAGTCAATACCATTGAACATGAGTAGACTCAAGGCTACTAACCCTACAACAGTAACACTAATTACGGACTAATCCGTCTTTTATCGCACATACCGCCCTGATGGTACGTCAACATCCTCTTATGCATATGTAATTGAGAGGAACGACCTATTGATTTAACCGGTTCTGTCTTTTAGTAGTAGAACATACCTACCTGTACGTGCTAGACTCAGGTTTAAGCACCTGGCAAAGCAAATAGAAAAAAAAGAATACATATAAAAAAAGAATTCCGCTGCCTTACTGACAATCTTCAATCTAATCAACCCCATCTTCCCCGAGGCCGAGGGGGAGGGGGGACAAGCCGAAGACGACATGCGTGACAAGGTATGGATCCTACCATTCTAGTCATGCCTTTCGGCCTTACGAATGCTCCCGCCACATTCTTCACCCTCATGAACCAAATATTCTACCCATACTTGGACTTGGTGGTCTACTTGGATGATATTGTTGTCTATAGTAATAACTTGGAGGAGCACGTAGAACACTTAAAGACAGGGTTCCGGATGTTAAAGGATAACTCGCTCTGTGTTAATAATGTTATAAGAGGGAGAAGTGTTCCTTTGCCCAACAATCAGTCTCATTCCTTGGGCATTGGATTGGAAGAGGGAAGATCTTGTGCTATCGTATAGTTGATTACTGCTGTATTTAGCCTCTAACTATAAATTGAATAAGGGAAATGAAATTGAATAAGGGAAATTGGCTTCTCTCCTTCCTATTCGATTCCCAATTAAAAAAGACCGTATTCCAGGGAAGCCTTTCTTTCCTATCATTAGCGCCGTTAAAGGAAACAATATGGTAATGGTTTGCTGTGAACAAGAATAGGTTTTTCACCAGTCGATGCTCCTACGCAAGTCTGCTTGTGTCTCGGGTAGGTAAGGTTCAAGTAGTAGTAACGAGCCGGATTTGTTATGTTGTATGATATTCCATCCGTGAGTTAACGAGGAAGAGCGGTGGTCGGATGAACATAATGTCCAAGGAAGGAGAACTGTCCAAGCTTATGAACAAGCTCAATATAGCCAAAGGCAGGTGGGTAAGGGCATTTAGGGTTTCGGGGAAGGGGTTGAAGACTGACCTTGACAACGATGTTTTAGGTGATCCCTGGAACTCAGTCCCAGATATTGAATAGCCTGGAATCCAATTTTCTCTTTTTTTTCAATAGTAGGCGGGAAGGTAGCACCAAAGAGCATCCGGCATAGAGATTGAGCCCTACTGAGGACGGTTGGGTTGGGAAGAGAATAGCATACGAAGATCAAGTAGAGGTAGTAGTTGGATTGTTCGCATGTGTCCTAAAAGGTGCCCCATATGGTTGTTCTTGAATTGAAGCAATGAAAGTCTAACCTTGATCAGTCCCGAGGATACTTCCTATAGTTGTTTACCACTGAAGGGTAAAAAGATTCGAAACTCGCTAAAGATCACTTCCTTCTCACGAATTGGATTCGAACCGACCAATAAAAGGAAAGGCGAACAACCATTCCCTTCCCTAGGCCAAAGAAAGTCCCGCAACTAATCTTGATTAGCTTCTTTTTCTTATGCAAATAGAAAAAGGATGATAGTAGTTTGTTTCTATTCACTTTCTTTCACTTATGTGCTTTGACTAACTTCCTTCTTATTAAAGAGGGAAGAATAGCATTTCTCTACTATACTAATACGTGACCAGCGCGCTTACTTCAACGCAAGAATCGGATATGCGGTGCGAAGGAGGATTCAAAGTAGCAGCTGATATGTGAACAGCTGATCTTCCCTGGAAAAACACTTTGGCTACGATTCGATCTCGAAAGCCCAGACTTCAAAAAAGGCGACTGACTCTTCCACTGCTATATGAACCATCCGCTCCTTTTTCGATTCTGCTTCTATATAAGTGAATAGATTTTTGTGATTCAATCGATTCGATTCTCGTTCTCACCCTCGAGTCAGGAGATACCTTGAGAACAGCGGGAGCAGAATCTTATTAAGAGGAAGACTTTGTCTCGTCCACACCCAGGAAAGAAAAGATCAGATCGGCAACGGCAACAGCAGATAAGACCGCTTATTCCTTGTTCACAACACATGAAACTGCCATTTCGCCTAGCTAGGGTAGACAGAGCTGGAACTTATACAGATTGAAAGGGCGTGTAAAATGGACCAGACTATGCTGTGGGGACTGAGGCTGCCTAAATGGGATCAAAGAGACCCACGTGCCCAGAAGTAGCTGCAAGAACAGGAATGCCAGCGCCTATGGTTGAGTGAACAGGACTTGTTCTCGAAGAACTCAATTGTAAGGCATTTTCTACCTTAGATAGATGCCAGGATAAGGATTCGCAGGAGATATTGAATTAAGAGAGGAAGCAGGACAGACAAGTAAGGCACGAAGAGGCTCCAATCAGGTTTAGGGCTTGAGGTTTACGGTAGCCTTAATCTAAGAGCAGTAGGAGGTTGAATCATATAAAAATAGGCATCGAATGCAAGCTGTGAGGGAGAGAATCACATCTTAGAGCCATTTTTCTTAGGATAGAAAGCGGAGACTGGCATTACTACGACCGAAGATAAGATCAAAGCCTTCCACGGATCACGAACTGGAGTTTTCTAATGAAAGAAATGCGAGAGCAGGCCCTGCAACGTGACTTGGTTTGCTCGGCTGTGGAAGGATCGGGGAACGGAACAGATATGTCGATGGTTGAAAGGCTAGCGAATACAATTCCATGATTTCAGGAATTAGGCTTAGGAGGCCGGCCCGGCTAGCTCTTGCTAGCATAGAGCTAACCTAATTCGATTCCACACCAAGGGGTTGACAACCCTAGTACTCCCTTATTAGATAGAGGTATGCTCCTTCTGATCTGAATCCCGAAGACTACTTAGATAGATGTATGTAAATTTCAGGCATAAAATCAAACTGTTTTTCGGTATCATGACCTGGGGCCCGAAGAGCGTGTTCCACCCGCCTTAAAATGAAAAAAAAAGAACGGCTTTTATTTGAATCTTATCGATGATTTTCTAATTTGAGCTTACGAGCCAACTGCCCCCCTTGTTCGCTTTTACATTTCCTCGGGCTAAGTTCAGCTGTTGAAACTCGGCAAGCTCATTTTCCCGAGGTAGAGTAGAATACACGAGCACTTCTTAATGCTTGCTTGAGACCATTCACCAGGTGACCCCTAGGTTGCAGCAAGGCAGTCCTGATTGAACTAACTAGTTGCTTAGCCAAACTCGTGACATGGTTGATTTACCAATGAACTGTGTGACAACGTTGTGCCTTCCTTGGAAAAATCCGAGGGAAGTGCTATGAGACCACTTTGCTGGGGCTGCCCCCGCTTACTTCACTTCCGTCGGACCTTACCTAATCGATCTGGTTAACCATAGTGAACTACTGGGAGTCAAACTCTCGGAGCATGGGAGCTTGGTATCCAAGCCAAGGTATTAGCGGTTAGACCTAGAATACTGTTAGAAAACTGCTTGCATTAGGGATGGAAATGGGTAGGCTGGGTCGATAGCAAAGTAAACTAGCTTCTTGCTTTGTCCTATTTCTTCCTATCCAACTCCTTGTCTGGGAACTCCACCTTCCACTCCAACGGGATGGACTGATGGAAAGTAAAGGACAGGACCAGAGAAAAGTTGGGAATCAGGACATCAGTTAGACCGGGCATCCGTTACAACTGAGAGCTCAAAGGTAGGATCACTAACATCAGAGGTGAGATCACTAAGAGCGGAGCACATTTGATTTTTCACCCACATCCGAGCAAATAGCATCACTCCCTTTAACTATGGCTTAAAAGATACCCCAAGAAAGGGCTTACACAAGGTATGTGGACCAAACCTTTCACCTACCTAATCCCTTGGAAGTGAAAGCTGCTGCTTCAACCTGGCCAACGAGAATAGCTCGAGCAACTCCCTTTTTTGCTGCAAGAGAAGAAAAGCACTCTTAACCAGATGATTCCGAGATCCTCTTTCCCGCCTAAGATCCCTAAGGCTGTAATAAATAATAAAAAAGGGTACTGAGATAGACAGGAAATCTCCAGCATAGCCGGAAATAGGCTGACTTGCCTTAAGACTCCAACTAGTTCGCGGGGGATAGAAGTAGGATTGGATAGGCTTCTTTGATTTCCTAAAGGACAGCTTGAAAACTTGTTTCCGGGTAAGCCTCGGGAACTTGGTTGAATAGTACATTTTATTAAGGAATGGAGCTCCAAAGGGGGTGAGTTAATATTAATAGCAGTAAAAATCTTAGTGTTTGGGACTTCTGCTTGTTTGTTGGGAACCCTAATTTTAGAGATATATCGAGCCTAGGAGCAGGCGCGCTCTTGTGTTGATTGCTGTTTATTAAGTTAGTTAAGGTGTGAAGGTTGCTTTTTCTGCGTTAAAGTTAAATATCGTGCGTGGTAGAAGCTTTTTGTTTAGTTGATTCGGAAGCGCTCGTCGTTCTTTTTTCTTTGCCAAGCGGCTTTTAAAAGGCCTCGTATCGTATAAGGGCTAAGAGAAGACGAGAAGGAAGATCACTAATACCAGTTAGCGCTATGGACAGATTCCCAGCCCTCAAAGGGAGGCTTGCCTTTTGAGTTTAAGTTAGATGCTAGCCGTTTGGGCCGGCCTACCAAGACTGGCAAATTTCAAGGACTTGGTACACTGGCTCACTTTCGTGGAAAGCGCTCTCGGATGGCATTATCTATATAACTATTCCATGAGGTGAAAGTTCGAGGGCCGGGTCACTCGAATCGAATCCAGTCAGTCTAAAGACTTCCTTAGTTGCTGCGACGGTAATGTCAGTTGCACTTTCATCATGGCGAGAGTGGAAATTAGCTCCGTTTTTGGTCTCCTATCTATAGACGTGTGCTTTCATGTCTGTCGCCGGGCTGATATTTAGGTTTTAGGTTGTGGCTGGCCACCTTTGTAGCTCTTGTATAGTTGTGATCCCCGCATCCCTCTTCGACCTCATTGAATAACGTGTCTCATTTGTTCGTGGAGCGAAAAGAGGATAGTCAGGACAGACTCTGACTCGTACAGCCCACTGGTCCAGGGCATGGAGCATACTATTTTACACCCAGCGGAAATCAGTTAGCCGGCTAGCGCACTTCGGTCACTCAAGGTAGCCCCCTATCGAACGCATCTCTCAGATAGACTTGTTTTTCCCTGTAGGTGTAGTAAAGTAAGTAGTCGGACTAACCTTCGGTTCCCGTAACCAAGTTTTTCTTTTTTACTCCTTATGTATTTTTTCTTATTTAATCCAAAATGAAGTGGGGGGCAAAGTGTTACTTTTACTTTTAGCTAAAGGCGAACAGCCGGCATTGCAAGCAAATAGAGAGCCTCCGCCCGTTTGAGTCGTTGCGAGCCGGAAAGCGTACCGCCAGTTTGAGTCGCGAAAGGGCCGCTTGCTTTACTTATTTATTCTATGATATTTTTTTGTCTTTTTTTTATATTTAATAATAGATATAGAAAAAAAGAGTTCTATTATTAATAAATAAGATAAGCATTTTTTTTTTTTCTCTAATTATTCATTCCTGGTCCTATCGAACCAGATATTGTATAATAAAGTCGCAGGGCGCACAGATTTGAGCAAAACCTGGGAAAAGGAAGAAGCAGATAGAGCAATGGCCTCCCCTTTCTTTCTCTTTTCGTCCGCTCTTCCCGAAGTGAGGGAATTGCATGTAGAGATCCCTAGGGGCTTATAGTTTAATTGGTTGAAACGTACCGCTCATAACGGTGATATTGTAGGTTCGAGCCCTACTAAGCCTACTACCCCTTCTCTTCACCCGAGACAAGGCAGTCGAAGTCCCCGCCACTCTGAAGATCTCAATGACGCGACGGCACCTGGAACGCCAGATATTGAATAGCCTGGAGGAAGGTGTCTCAGGAATAGAATACGCTGTTTTAGTAAAATCAGTGGTGCTGCTTGGATCTTTCCTAATTGTTGGTTTGATAAAATGGAATCAATAGCAATAGGAGAAGGGACAAATGGCACAGAGGGAAGATCAGTCTTAGTTGAATAACATTCAGATTCGGTAATTGTTCCATTATTTGCTCTTGGTCTTATATAAGTAACCGGTGTTGGATAGAAGACTTTTTTAGTTGCCGGTGCTACTGCTTGAGAAGAAGCTACACATTTTTCTTACTCGAGAAATTCCCGAGAGATGATTTTTTTTTTTTTAAAAATGCCACATATTCCTATTTAGGAACTTCACTAAAAGCAGGGGAAAGAAGTGACATCATATATGAAGAAAAAGACTCGAATGCAAGCTCCTATGGAACGGTTTTCAGGTTTGGTGGAATTGAATCAAGAGTACCACAACCAATTGAATCAGGAACCGCCGCTAGAAAGGGAACTGAATCCGATCCTGCTTGACTTGATTTGCCTAGGAGCTCTGGGATGAATACCCGTTCTTAGAGTGATAGTAGCTGTGAAAGTATCCGGTGTGATTGAATCAGTAATCGCTCCTACCCTTGTAAACAATTTTGTAACAGTTCAATCATCCCTTGCTCCCGTAAGCGGTGTCACTGCTTTCACCGAGGGGGGCTCTTTGTGACGCTAACTAGAAATTTTTTAAGAGCTAGAAATAGAATAAGGTAAGACAGATCTTCTCGTAGCAGCTGTAAGCCTTTCTGTTTCCGCGCATATCAGTAACCTTAGCTATTGAATCCGCTCTGAAGCTTGGCACTTATTCCTTTCCTGTTGATAGTGAGTGAAAAAGAGGAATCCGAAAATAGAAGAAGCATCTCATGCCATGGTTCTTTTGAAATCAGAGGCAGCTCTTTAATCTGCTGTGAAAGAATCTGACTCGAGAAAGGACTTGACATGACATCTTAGATTCATTTTCAAACGAAAGGCACATTTTTTTGACTATTTAGGAACTCCATTTCTAAGCGGGAAAGGAAGGTAGCTCTCTTGCTTCAGTCAGGTTTGGATTCAATTGAAGTTTCAACTATGAAAAATGGAGAATTGACACAAGGGCGACGAGCTTGTACGCCTATCCTCGTGAAAATGGAAGTAGCCAAGTTAGGAAAGCCTGTAGCATTGGTTTTCCCCTCCTTGATTTGTTGTTTCCTTTCTTTTATGTAGTGTATGCCTCCAAGCCCGATCTTCTGTCTTATCCCCCCAAGCTCTTCCTGTGGCATTCAACGTAACATTTATTGACAAGACATGCTATGCCCAGGTACCACTCGATGCGATGGAAAGCAGGGATAGAAGCCAAACAAGGTAAGCTAGCGTATATAGTTTCAGTCTGTTCATTTTCTCTTAAAGCAAGCATCGACCCTGACAGTCTTGTTTGAGATGGGTCAGTGGGGACAGTTTGATGAGTCCTTTGTTTATAGTTCACCTTAAACTTTATCAAAAAAGAAAGGATATATAAATCAAACTCTTTAGCTAAGCCGCGGTGATCAATTAATCGAATCCCACAGCAGCAGACATATGATATTTTAGTGAAGAATTGATAAAAGTTTAGGACATTTTTTTTATTTACCATGTTGTTAAGCGTTTCGTAAATTGGAATAGAGAAAATCAGGGAAGGGTCTTTCCAAATCACAAATCAGGTTTTGACCTTAACAACCATTACAGGAAGCCAAAGACCATCTCTCTTTTCATTATCAAATAAAAATTTTTAATTAGCACAATTCCTTTGCAAATAGCAAATAAAAAAAGCACTTTTTCAAAAGTCGTCATTCTTCCAATCTTTTAGTTAACAGAACTACTAAATTATACACTTTTCGAGCGGGGGCATTATGCCTATTTTATTTTATCAGATTATTCAATCACTTTCACTGCAATAATGAAATCTGGATTTCTCTTGTTCCATGTGGGTGCGAGTGACTAGATTCCATCCATATAAGGACTCCCCTTTCTACCGGATTCATGGAATACAAAACATAAGAGCTAAGAGGCGAGGCCTAGTGGGATGAAATGACTCGTTTGACTGACTAGAAGAGGGATGATTTCTGCTTCCATTCTATATTATGATTATTGGTCTGGCCTTCCCGTCGGTTGGAGTCATAAGGGCATCATCTAGTCCAATTGCTTTTGAGGGGGCGTAGAAGTGGTGCTAAGCTAAAAGCCTCAGGATTTGAAGTTGAAGTTGCTTTCCGTCTACCTTCCCGTAGAAATCTCTCTTCCTTCTGGCAGCCTTCGAGTGAGTGAAATAGGGTAGTTGCCCAGTCATAAGCAGTGGAAGCCTATGGAGAAGTAAGACATTTAAGGTAAGGAAAGTGGTCATATGTAGGACTCGACTATAGGGTTTGCAGGATTACCAAAAATCAGATTGGAAATATAAATAGAGTATATAGTAGTCCTTTATAGAATCGGGTAAGCAAACATTCCAAAAGGGCCTTCAACGATTTGAGTTTCATGAAGTTTTTTCAAGCAAAGACGAAAGAGCGATAGAAGCATCTTTCCTTGAGTACTTTCTAGGGCCCTTTTTCCGATCATAAGGCCTTTTAGAGGACGAGAGAGGCTAATTTCCCTAAGGCAAAGAACTGATGCCACTTGTCCTGAACAGCTAACTGTTATGTCTTTACCGATGCGCCCCTTTCTTTCTTTCCTAGCCAGTCTCCTCATGGTACGAAGCCTTTTTTTCAAAGCCCGAAGGCGGATAAAGAGAGGTCTCCATCCGCTTCAGGCGAATTTTTCACTTTTGATTGTATAGTTTAGTTACCCGTTCCAGCTAGATACAAGTTTTGCAAAGGTTTTTATTCCTCAACCCTCAACGAGTGAAATCGAAGCAAACTCGGCATACTATTCACCGAACATCACAGTGGAAGCCATACGTGGGGCGCAAAGAGCTTGTTCCCTGTCGTGGTGTGAACCCGGGTTTTAGAATACTCAATCAAGGAGCTTGGGAATGGTGTTCAGGTTGATGAGCCGGAACGGAAAGAAGAACGGTACCGTCCAACCCTTTGTATATCGATTGGAAATCAGCGGCTGCAAATGCTATCAGTGGTTCTTCCTTCTTATCTCATCCATCTAGTTGAGTTGCTTGATTCGCCTCCATCTCTAATAGGACTGGACTCAGTTCGGGCAGATCGGAGTCTCATTGAAATGAGTTTTGGCCCACCCACCTCTAAGAGGAGGGAGAAGTTCCCAGCTATAGTCACTGCCATATCCCCTTTTCAATTTGAAAAGCCTCGTCTTGAGATCAGATGCCCTTGCTCGACTAGTAGCAGTCATCGCCTTCCTATCATCTTTTTGATAATTCAACATCCAGTTCATAGAGAACTGCCTACTCCCACCTCGAACGAGAAAGAGATCTAAGGCATCTTAGAATCAAGTCAAGCAGGAATAGATTCGATGGCCTACCCCTAGCTCTAAATAATCTCTATACTTTGCTATCACAGGAGTACTCTCATTCCCTGCCACCCGCTTCTATAATTGGCTTTTCCTTAAAGGCATCTCAAGAATAAAATAAATCTTTCATGATCCATTCCGGAATTGGATAGAGAATAGTTGGGATATTCCATTCCACTGGGAGGGTGACATCAGAAGTAGGATCGTCGAACGGATAGCAGCATCGCATTGAGAATTGACTCGTCGGATTAACCACTTAGACGGAGAGTTCCCCATATTCCATTTAATTGGCAACTGAAATGGATCTAAACGGATTTCGTGGTACCCCCGGACCGAAGGTTTTTATTCCAAAATGAATTGAAAATCATATCAATGAAAGGCCGAGATGTAGCCTGTGCGGAGCAAGCCGGAACTGGCAACAGATCTTTCAGCGGATCAATCTGTGTTCAACTCCTGCTACTGGGTAAACTCCAAACCAACACTCGGGAAGGGAAGCAAAACTACTTCTTCCTTTTCATTGATTGACTAATGCCCCTCGGACCCTCGGAGAGAATCTTTTACCGCTGGATCAGCTGCAGAATCATTCTTCCTATTATAGATCACTGCCATCGCACGAATTTGTTCCAATATCAAGCGGCTTTCCCTTTATAAAAAGCCTTTATAACCCTTTAGTAGATCGTGTATAATAAAGTGATTTTGTTAAAGCATTAGAATTGGATTTGATTCAACCAACAGAGCCAGTTTAAGAAAGAATCTATTTAGAATACAAATAAGATTAAAAAAAAAGGCAGGGCAAACAATGCAATAGCATTTGAAAACGGTGGCCCCCGTCTATAGTAAAAAGGAAATGCGATTCTTTCCAGTTTCTTTTTTTCACACTAATCAAGTTACTTAGTGCTTCCGCTAAGGAAGAAAATCAGTCAATGAAGTCAAGAAGTGGAGTAAAGAAGTACCCTTTAAAAAAAAAGGGAAGAAAGCTGTTCATTCTACAACTCATGAACAGCACTCGCACCGTGCAGTTTACCTTGTGCAGCAAGAGATAGCTGCAGTTATTCAAAAGCAGAAGGAACTTGAAGAGGGGTTTTTGGAGGTAAGCAATGGGAAGAAGAAGAATGTGCGCAGTCGCTTTCAGGCGGGCGCACTAGATCAACCTTAGATCCTAACCCTCGGAGTGGTAAAAATCAAAGAACCTGGTGGGGGTTCACGAAGCTTCTTACCGATGCTTTGTTCCTTATAGCACTGTGGAAAGCTTTCCTTTCATTGGTCTCGGGGGAAGTCTCTGTTATAAGCGGATCTTTCCTTCCTTAGTAAGAGATAGAGAATCCGAACCTTCTCCTTTCACTCTGAAACCTTCTCTTTATTTAGGAGTTCAAAAACCCGGTAGAAGTAGTAAGGACTTTTCTGGGTATGAACTCATGTTACAGAATTAATACGGTCAATCACTTTCCTTACTTAAGAAGCTGTCAGCAAAGGCTACGCACCTTATAAAAGAAGAAAGCACTATCGGCCTTACGTGAACTAATGGGAGCCTTACGAGGGCTAATGCTTGCTAATTGAGGCCTAACGAGTGAACTAGCGTTACCTTACGACTGTTCTGGATCTATTAGTAGTAGTCACATCCTCTCTTCATTCTCTGCTTCCTTTCTCTCGTCTGTGAGAGATACTGGATCTAATTCAGCATCTGCTTTCGTCCCGAACCCCCCGTCCCGAGCTAACTTGAATACCAGGAAGCCTAATCAGCCTTTCGCTCGTCCCTTCTAGCCTTTCATCCATTCATTCTTAAACTGAAACCCTTCCTTTGAGGAAGAGTCTCGCAGTACGCCTATCACCTATCAAGTAAAGAGAGACTCTTTTCTTTGTTACGCCGATGTAGTTGGAGAAGTTTTAGTTGCTTTGACCTTTGAGCCTCTTTCTCCTATCTAGTTCTGTTACATCTCGTGCTAGTAAGCCAGGCTTAATTCGTAATAGAGGAGTAAGCAAACTCTCTTAGGCAATCCAGAGCAAAAGAAAGAGACTTAGGCCTTCCTTCCATACAGTGTAAGATTAAAGAGAGTTATCTGTATTTTAAATAGGTTATAAAACTAGCTTAGGAAGGAGAGTTCACTCTGTAAAAGCATCGATTCTAGGCTGTTCCCAATTGTAGTGTATTTCCTCGAGCTATTGGGGGATCCAGTTTTTAGCCCTCTTTTTTCCTTACAGTTCCAGTTCCTGGGGTAAGATTAAGTGGTAGCGATCCATGTAGTGGCATATGCCTTTACAGATCATGGGGTTATAGCTAACTGTTATCGGAACTTGTTAGTGTGGCTTTCGAACAGCCGGCTAAGGGTTAGGGCAGCTATAGCTGTACCAAGGCAAGGGAAGGCCGGGAAGAGTCAATCTTAGAACAGGAGGAAGGAGATAGGCATCGAATGCTCCTATTGAATGCGGTGCTATTGAATCTAGCGGCGGTTCCTTTTCTCCGAATCAGAGGGGCAGCAATAGTAGAAGGAATTGCATCGGAAGAGGACATCTAATATGCTCTGGGACTGATGACGTTCCTTCTTACAGGGCACGAGATGGGATTGAGCTTTCCTTGGTGGAAGCTCTCTCTGTCGCAATAAGGGCTGCTACTGCTAGGAACGGAGTTGGCTTGTTCACGAATCTCCTGCGTCGACTCTATGCCTTCCCGGCTTGCTTTCTTGGGGAAACTTTTGACCTTGACTCTTTCGGTATCGGTATGCCTTCGATGATTACTGCTTTAATTAATACCTTCTCTTCGGCAAGTTAGGAAGCTAGGTGATTTACAACCACCCTCACTCCTCTCCCTACATTTTTATGCTTTGCTTAGAGAGATTAGCGCATTTGATCAGTTGGGCGGTGAATCAAGGTAGATGGAAGCCTATCCGTGTAGGTCGTCATGGGCCGGCGCTATCTCATCTGTTATTTGCAGATGATTTGATTCTCTTTGCAGAGGTTTCTATTGAGCAAATTAAAACGGTTATGGATTGCCTCAATACTTTTTGTGTCTCGTCGGGTCAAAGAGTTAGTGTAGCTAAGACCCGAATTGATTCTCAAAGAATGTACCCCGGTCTCTGTCCCATGCAATCAGCTTGGAGAGTGGTTTTTCACTTACTCATGACTTGGGTAAATATCTTGGGTATCTTCATAATCGAGTTACAAGGCAAACTTAGAATCACATTGTGGAGAAGGTGAGGCAGCGTTTAGCAGGATGGAAGGTCAATCAGCTTTCACTCGCAGGTCGGATTGCTCTCTTTCAATCGGTGTTATCAGCCCTGCCAACTTATACCATGCAGTCGGCCAAAATTCCAATTGGAACATGTGATTGTGTAAGGGTTTTATTTGGGGCGATTCTAATGATCAGAGAAGGGTCCATCTGATTAACTGGGATCAAATATGTCAACCGAAAATGAATGGTGGGCTGAGGTTGCGGAAGATGTCTGTGAACAATTAGGCCTTCCTCATTAAGTTGGGGTGGGGCATTTTGTCAGAGCCTGACAGTCTTTGGGTTGCTGTTCTACGTAGTAAGTATGTGAAGTCGGACGCTGTAATTCCGGATTTAAAAGCAAAAGCGTCTTCCTAAACCCCCTCTGTGGAAAGGGATTTGTGGCGTATGGCAGAAGGTACTCAAGGGAATTAAATGGGTTGTAGGCAATGGCGAAATAGTCCGCTTGTCCACAAAGCATTGGGTGTGATACCTGAGGCGATGTTGAACAAGACTGTGGCTGAATTTGTTGATGATGTGGGACAGTGGAGGTGGCATGAGTTTGCACACTTGCTGCCAGAGTGTAACAATTTGAGGATAGCTTCTATGATGCCTCCCAACAGATTGGCTCATAGGGATGCTCTTGTTTGGGTCAGAACCTCTAATGGCCGTTTTACAACTAAATCAGCATATGAGCTGCTTGAATCCATCCCTTTATGTAGGAATCACAAAGCTTATCGAATCAGCTAAAAGTTTTCAAGGGGAGGAATCCTCTTAAACGGTAAACGGGGAATGCTACTATTGAGACGGCTGCCGACGAGATTCAGTCAACTCGGGAGGTGGATAGAAGGATAAGAATCGGTCGACCAGTAGCGAAGGAGTTGGGATCCCACCCGGAAGGGGCCAAGGGCAGAAGCTTGCTGGCCAAGATCTTCTTTCCTGAACTAATAGCTCTACGTCTCGAGGTAGGAATCCTATCGAATGCTACTACTTTAAGAAGCCAATCGAGTTCCGGGATAGAAGCCAGCCCTTACTAGCTACTTCTTTGATGCCTCCCGAGCAGAGGAATGAAATATCCAATCTTGTCGGAAATCAGGGTGGAAGGGCGGATGGTTGTTCGGTTGGTTAATACCTTAAGTAGGAATCAGAAACCCGGGGGACAGAAGGGAAAGAAAGAGAGGCAACTTACTAATAGGGAAAAAGCGGGCGGTAAACAAACTTCCGCAAGAGTGAAATAAACAGAAGGATGAAGTAAGTGCACCAAGGGCCAGTCAACGAGAAAAAGGACCTTCACTCTCGTTTTCTGTCTTCGAGTCTTGGTTCAGTTCGTTCCTCTCTCGCCCTATCTTACTTTACTAATAATAATAAATAATAAAGGAGTTGATCCTACATTCCGTATAGCAAAAAATGTCTGAGGGCATAGAGAACCTTAACAGGGATTCGATATACGAAAGTATGTATACCGTACGAGACAGAGCCAGGGGCGAAAGGTCAACAATTACAGAACGCATTCGGGTCAAGACTATAACGCGCTACCCGGATTCACCTACCTCAACACGCTCGCTCGCTTCTCGAGATACTTGATTGGAACAGAGGGTCGATGTAATCGAGTTACACCACTTCGCTGGAAGAACGGTTTGGTATAATCGCAAGGATTTCAATCAAGATGAGTTAGTTTGAATGCCTGAAAAAAGACTTTAAATAGGTCATGTACAATAAAAATAAAAAAGAAAGGGTAGACTCAATGTCATAGAAATCAAATACATCGGAATCAGCATTTAAAAGTCCTCCCCTGAGAACCTCACTCTGATTGTGACTGATTGGTCTGAGCCCCACCTGGACAACTCTCTTCTCCGGATGCTCTTCAAGACCTCCCTTCTCCGGCCTGGACAACCCCACATGCATGAAATGGTTGGATCAACGACGATAGGAGATGGGGAAATAATCATCATTTTCAAATCCCTATAGACTATCGATGCCCTGCCCAAGAGGAGGTGAATACCGGCTGACTTGGACAAGCGTACGATCAGAGTGAGGACGCTACCTTCTTTATCATTAGAATCTGAAACAGATAGATTTGGATTACATCCTGGAACATCGTTAACTTGAATAAAGAAAATCTTTTTAAATAAATAAAATGCTTGGCTTATAAAAAGACTGATATTGGGCGAGGGACTCATACAACTACACTTATGCGGATACGAAGGCTGGTGAGAATGCTACATAGGGAATCCTACTAAAGCACTGGCTTACGCTATCACAAGTAAAGCTCTAACATGCTTACAGAAAGCCCAAGGAATGGAAGCGAGAAAGACTGGAAATACAGATAAGATCTCAACCTAACCTATCCAACGAGTTATTTCACCCCTTGCCTTGGATTAGGCACTCCCACTATATGGGGCTTAGAATGTTACCAGTAACTAGACCTTCTGTGAAGGAAGCTCCTACTAGCTATGCTATATTAAGCACTGTATAGTAAATAGATAAAGGTAGGAATGATAGCAATAAACCTTGAAAGAGTTAGCTCCTTAGATGGAATCACAATCTATGCTGTTCGCAAGGAGAAAAAGAAAAGCTATCAAAGAGAGTCCTCTAAGTCCCGGCGGTATGCTCCTTACGCTCGTTTATTCCTTTAGCTAGTTAGAGCCTTATGAAAGGGAAGCACTTTTCCTAGGACGGGTAGGCAAATACTGGTTATTCATAGGCGACTTATCTTTATCCATATCCAAAAAACTGGGACTGAGACTGCTACAAGAGGGAATGCTCATACCATGGAAAGCGTTAGCCCTATAACCTGGTTTTCTATTGCATAACCTGCCCCTCTTTCAACAAACTTGCTTGCTATCCCAGCGCGTCTATCCTGAGTTTTCGTGTCTAGCTTGCTTGCTCACTTCCATAACTGATCTAACTAGAAATCAAATCTCTAACTGATCCTAGAAAAAGTATGAACCTTACTGGCTTACAGGGCACTCTCCATGGCTAGAAGAGGGAAAGACAAGATTAGGATGAATGGACTTCAAGTATATGGATGGCAACTAGCCCTCTGACTATATATATATGAGTAAGAAAAGACTGGCCCTCGATCGACCTATGATATCATAGAATAATATAGTGTAATATATGGGGCCTGGCATATTACTCCCTTAAGTTAGTTAGGCCCTTTACCTGTTAGCACCGAATCGAAAGCATTCAACCGAACTTCCACGGAAACTTAATGAACTCTTAGGACCGATGGAAGACTGACCAAAAATCAGCATTCAAGAGAGACTTAAAAAGGAGCTTCGACAGGAGTTGACTTATGGACGGAATAGAAGACAAGAAAGGGAGGAGCCTTTCTATCGTGAACGTGAAATGAGACAGCAATAGAGCGAAGACTTGAAGGCTTAGAGCCAATGGATAACTCACGGACATAGAAATTCCTAACTCATGGGACAGGGCCAGTTAGACCAGCATCCACTGAGGGAAGAAACTCATTCCTTGATGTGAGGCAGGCTTCAGCACTTTCGGCGAGCTCTTATACTCAAGGCTTTAAACTCTTCTCTAGTGCCTATGAGATATAGCTCTATTGGTTACCCCAGAAAGATTATCTTAACATAGTTGTTCCCATAAATTTGTGTAGTGTAAGCCTACCCGTTAGTTATGGGTGACCCTTTCACTTTGGCTTTTCTTTTAGCTGATAGGGTGAATCCATCACAACAATTGCTTTCGCTGGAAGAGTCAAATGTACTTTTTATTTTATTGATCCCCCTTGTAAGCCCCCAAAAGAGGCTGATAATCTAAGCCATCCTTAAGGCCAGTGAGGAATTAGGCGCTAGGCTATTTATGACCTTCGAAGCCTAACCGGGTCTTCGATCAGGGCCCAAAAAAAATCTGTGGTTTCTACAAATCGACTCATTTTTAGTTTTTGCCTCCCTATGGCAATCAGTGGATTCGCCGACAAGCGAGTTCGGATGCACCAGGGATGGCCCATTGGCATCCTTCCTTTCGGACAGGATCTGATCCAAAAGGTTTGCTGATAACCTAGAGCGTATAGCAAGTTCCCAAACCCATTGAGGATCTACCACACGACCCGAAACATAGCTCATCGAATGCTTCCACCCAGCTGAGCGCTGTTCTACGATTGAGATGTGATTCGCGCCTTATAGCGTTTTTGCCTAACGAAAGAGGCCTTTTCAGAAAGTGTCCTTCTTTCATTTAGATTTAGTAGATGGAGCTTAAGCCGAGTTCCTCTCTCTCTTATCTTCAATCCTAAGTTAGTTGCCTAGCTAGGTTCTCGATGTTGAGATTGTTCTTTTTGTTTGTGACCTAGTTGCTGATTGTCTCTTCTCCCTAAAGGAGAATGCCCTCCATCTCGTCGGGAAAAAGAGAGGCAGGTGCTGCTCTCTGAATCTGAAGCTGAAAACGCTCTTGTGTATGTCACAAGGAAGGTGGTCAAGGGCTGACTACCTCGCCACTTGGTAACTTGGTAGTTGAGTCCTTTTGTGCCCTCGCTACTTATTATTAGTTATTAGTAGTCGGGTCCTTTCACCTCGATAGAGAACTTAACGATCCCGGGACTCATAGCTTCGATAGCTGCTAGCCGCCCTTCAGGTCAGAGCTAGGACTACGATAGCTGCTCTCATGACCGAGAGGATTGGATACGTACGAGAGAACCTTGCGCCTCAAGGCCAGTCGCTTTCTGGTAGAGATGTGGAATTAGAATTAGGAAGGGCTAAAAGAGCGAGGTTCTCGAGTCATTCTATCTCTTAACTTAAGAATAAGACGTGGTTTCTATCTCACTCTTACTCTTGCATAGGCATAGTCACCCTTGCATTTCGATAATCAAATTCAAGGAAAGGGATGCCATTATTTAAATTAAAAAAAAAAAGGCACACTTCTATTTTATCGCCTGTTCCCCCTTTCTCTAATAAGCTGTTTAGGAAACTGGAATTCCTTTAGTAAGATAGCTCATGAGTGATCCAACCAGTTCCTGATTTCAGGAGTTTATGAGTGCATGAGTCAAGGTGCGCTTCTCTTCCAATCGAATATATTCGATTAAAGCCAAGAGGAGAAGTATACCAGTTTGATGTTTCAAAGAAGTAGGTGGTTGTTAACCACCGAAGTCTAGTTGATGTTATTGATTAACTGTCCATCAATCTCATTCTATGCCATATTCTTTCTACTATTGAAAAAACCTCCTATTCCGCGTAAGGCACCTAGTCGCAAACAAGCCATTCTAGAGATTCATGGTCTCAAACAAAGTGCTTCTCGAACATTCAATAGTACCCTCTTTCTGTGGCAGTCGAACTAACAACCTTTTATGATTCACTATTCCGAAAGGCTAAAGGGCTACGCTAAACCTTACGTAAAAACCTTACCTTACGACAGCTTTGAGAGCAGATGGAGCATCCTCTTATGGGCATGTCTTCGATGCTATACTAGTGAAATCAGTTCCTTGACACCAATAGTTCAGTCGTAAGGTGGCAAAAAGGTTGTTTTCAAGGGTAGCGGGTAAGCAGGAAATCCCCTAGATAGAATCTCGGATCTTGCCGACACGCTAATTAGAAGGCCCTTTGCTATCAATAAGAAGGAAGAGCGGGATGCGGCATTACTAGTGCCAACTGGAATGGAATAGGAGGACTGATAATACCACATTCCCCTTTGTTCTGATTCTGGTCCGTAAAGAAAGCGAGAACGTAGAGTGTAAGGAAGGAAAGTTACTTATAAGAGGTGCCTAGCAAGGTAGCCCAATAGTATAGATCCCCTAGCTAGCTCTCGCAGCTACGCCTCCATTCATTTAGCCTCTTGATTTAGGAGTTTTTGACTTGAATACTGATAGAAAGACCTTTTGAATAAGAATAAGCTAATAAGAGATTTTTTTGATTGATGCCGCAAATCGTCTGCAATTAACAGCTAACTCTCATTGATGCAACGAATCCGAGGTAACTAGTTAGTAAGGCTTACCAATTGATTACCAAATCGTCGGTCGTCTCTTTCCGAGAATCGGCTGTTGCAAGATCCGCTGCTCAGTCATCAACACCTCGAAAAGTCCTCCAAGCCGGTCTCAATACCAATGTCATCGGTCAGTCAGTCCAATCGCTTCTTTCTTTTTAGCTGTCCGGCATAAAAACTAAAGAATGAGATCTAGATTATCCCTTAGGGAACTTTATAGGTAATCCTTTTCTTCTCTTCCTAGT